>JBBPLC010000059.1:0-105877 GCA_038089535.1 Hemileccinum rubropunctum
TAATCAAATCACATGCCTAAGGGCTTATCTTCAGGGTAGGAGTTAGGGGCATTTATGATCCTGCAAGGGTCAGAGCTGATATATTTTAGTTCTCTTGCAAATATGAAGTCTTTCTAAAATGGCCCAATATTGGGACACTTATTTGAGCCACTGTACATGGTCTCTAAATAAAGCAGCTAAGTCCAAGGAAGAAGTGGTTTTAAGGCATGGAAAAAGAACAATTTCTTTAGAAAAACAATCGACGACTACCCCGATGGAATCAAAACCGTTAGAAAGGGGTAGTCCAGTGACGAAATCGAAGGAGATATCTTCCCATGGATGGGAAGGAACGGGTAGCGGCATAAGTTTTCCTGCCGGTGGCTTTGATGAACCCTTCGTGAGGGAGCACACCTGGCAGTGTTCAACGTAAGAAGAAATGTCTTTGGCAGCGCCTGGCCACCAATAAAAACGTTTGATGGAGGAAATGGTACGGTCGTGGCCTGGATGGCCTGCGACAGGAGAATCATGAAATAGCGAGATCAACTCGGTGTGAAGGGAAAGGGGCACGAAAATAATGCCGTTTGAATTTCTGAAGAGTTTTTCGTTTGTGTAGTATTCGTATTTGTTGACAGCGTCAACGTCCATTTTGGCTGATTCAAAGGATAATTTAGTTTCAAAGTTTGGGGATAAGGAGGTGGAAGAGATTGCTTTGACTCCTGTGGAGCCAAAACCTTTGTTGCTATGTTGGGACTCATCGAGGGTTTTTTCTTCTGTTAAAGTTGGGTTTTCTATTTTTTCGATAATTAGTTGGGCAATACAGTTGAATTTAGAAACGTGGAATGGTGAATCAGAATGATTGAACAGAATTACACCAATTTCTCCCCTATAATCGGCGTCAATGACTCCGGCCATGACGTTGATTTTATACTTGAGGGTGAGGCCCAAACGGGGTGCAATTCTGCCGTAGGTACTGGAGGAAAGTTGAATCTTGACATGGGTGGGTATAAGAGCTTGGTCGTGGGCAGGGATGTCAAGTTCAACAGACACGTACAGGTCAAAGCCTGCAGCGTCAGGAGAGCCCTTCGAGGGTAAACGAGCGTCTGAGGAAGTCAATTCGACCGGAACAGATAGGGAGGAAGACCGGAGCACAGTGGATGGGAAGATGGTAATATTTTCATTCAACTTATCGACAGCATCACCATGGTCAGGACGACGGAAGAGAGCGTCGGCACGTCCGTTCGTGGTGCCGGGCTTATAGATTAATGTGTAATTGAATTCTTGTAGCAGCTCGTGCCAGCGGGCTTGACAGCCCGAGAGTGTCTGTGGTTTTTTCCAATATTCGAGATTTTTGTGATCTGTCCAAATCTCGAAGTTAGCTTTTCCAATTAAATAATGGCACCATTCCTCGAGGGCGTGGATGATAGCCAGTAACTCTTTGTCGTAGACTGGGTAGTTGTGTTCAGCAGACGAAAAGGAATGAGAGAGAATGGCACAGGGGCGCCATAAGCCATCCTCCCCCTGAATCAATAAGACTGCGCCAGTGGCGATGTCGCTGGTGTCAGTCTCGACACGCATTTCTTTTGAAGTGTTGGGAAATGCGAGGAGAGGAGCTGTTGTGAATTGTTTTTTGAGCGTGTCAAACGCGTGCTGTTGTGCCTCCCCCCAGGTGTATGGCACATTCTTTTTTGTCAGATCGTTGAGGGGGTGAGCGATCTGTCCAAAACCATTAATAAAACAACGGTAATAATTACACAGTCCAAGGAATGATTGAAGCTGCTTGAGCTTTGTGGGAGCCGGCCAGTCGAGTATTGCATCGACCTTGTTGTTTTGCATGCTGACGCCATCGGCAGATACCGTCATGCCTAGAAAATCAACTTTCTTGGCATTAAATACGCATTTTTCGGGTTTTGCGTAAAGGTCGTTCTCGCATAACTGGCGCAAGACTTCTTTTATGACCTCGGAGTGTTCCTTGTTGGTTTTATTTTTGGTGAAAATACACATGTCATCGAGATAGACGATAACTGCGGTGTACATGTCGTTAAATATATCATTCATCATCTGTTGGAACATGGGAGGAGAGTTAGTCATCCCGAAATACATTACGACAGGTTCATAGGCCCCCAGGGGCATGACGAAAGCTGCTTTCCACTCATCGCCTTCTTTGATGCGCACGTTGTTGTATCCCCACCTAAGGTTGAGGCAGGTGAACTTGTCCACACCTTTGAGACAGTCGACGAGCACTGAAATAAGGGGAAGAGGGTATGAGTTTTTTACTGTACCCTCATTTAAATATCAATAGTCCATGACAAGACGTTTCTCGCCAGTTTTCTTGGGGATGAAGAATACAGGAGCAGTTTATGGGGATTTAGATGGGCGGATATAGCCCTTTTCTTGTTTGGAGGATAAGAAGTTCCGGACTTCTTCCAGTTCTGTGTTGGAAAGAGGGATTACCTGACCCTTTTTGGGTACAAAGTCGGGTTTGAGGTCGATAGCGTGGTCCCAGGGTTTGCAGATGGGCATGTGTTTCGATTCTTCTTTGCTGAATACATCAAGGAATTCGTGGTATTGTTTAGGTACCTTTTCAGCGAGTCCTTCCTTGATTGATCGAATAGATGGGTTCCAGACTTTGTTGATTAGTTCTGCCGCGTTAATGGTAACGCAGTTGCGAGTGCAGCGACAGAACTTAATTTCTTTATCGACCCAGTCGATGAGAGGGTTGTGGCATTGGAACCAGTCGTAGCCTAGATAAATACGGTGAGTTCCTAAGTTTGTTACCAGGGCGTCGACTCCTTCAGAGTGCCCTTGGTACGAAAAACAACTGAAACATAGTCTGTAATCATGCCGTGGGACGAAGATGTTCCATCGGCATTAGTGATAGAGCGAGGAAGGGATAATTTTTTGGTAGGGATTCTGAGAGACGTTACCCATTTTTTGTCCACAAACGTTTGGACTGCTCCGGAGTCAAGGAGCACTTTTTCCGATGTTTTTTGCCATTTATTATTTTTCTGAAAATAAACGTCAGTTTCGATGTCAAATTCCCCAGCAGGAGAGGTATTCCTGAGGGTAAGGTTAGGGTTAGAAGGAGAATCGGGTAAAAAAGAAAATTTGTTCATAACCGGAGAATTAAGCACACTATTTTTATCCTCCGGTGCCGCACTCCGAAGAGATGCTCCTTTGGAGTCGGTATCGTAACTAGTATAAGGCAAATTGTTCGGTAAGTCATCATCGCCCAACCCACCGTCCATCTCCCCGAGTACAGAGAATTGATTAAAAGAGGAAGATGAAGATGAAGATGAAGATGAAGGGTCCTTGGCTGAGTAGGTACCTCCCACTACTCGGCTTTGCCTTTTCCCTTAAGTCCTTCGGCGGCCAGCTGGCGGGCTCGGGACTCGAACATATCTAAATAATAGGCCTGGGCCTCTTTGGTCATCCATGGAGGATTTCCGGAACCTTGTGCCATTTCGGGAACGGCGGTGATGGCGGTGGTGGGAGCGAGGGGAATTTCGCGGAGCGGGGTGGGATGAGGCGGGGCGTAGCGGGTGCAGCCGGTGACCAGGTCGAAGATTGGCCAGCCACGCGGTTTGCAGGGTTCTTTGCATGTGTGTGAGATGTGACCAACCTTGTTGCAATTGTAACAGGTCCTTGTATCCTGTTGGGTCGGTTGGACCGCACGTGTGTCCATTGGGGCGCCTCGGCCCGGTTGTGTGCCCACTTCGGTGAAGCGGGGTTCATATTGTCATTGTTGTGGTTGTTTGGTGTGCTCCAGCCGCATTTTCTCAAACATCTTACCCATCTCGACTGCCTTTTCTTGCCAGGCAGCGAGTGAGTCAGCGATGGCGGGGCTCCTTGTCGACAACTGGAAGTAGATGTTGTAATCGATGCGCTCTTTGTACAGGCGCAAGACATTGTTGTCGTGTCGCGACAGGTCCGCGTCCTGGCGCAACAGCTCGAATTGCTGGGTAAATACTTCAATCGGCATCAAGCCCTGCCGAAGGTTAGTGAGCCGAATGTACGATTCTTCCTTCAAGACGTCAATCCTGAAGTGGTCCTCGACTTCCTTCTTCAACTTCTCCCAAGTCGGCCATTCTAGGGCGGAGTGCTTCTTTTGATATTTCTCAAGAGTTATCCTTGAGAACGACTCAGCTTTGCCTACCATCCGTAAAAGGACGGTGGCAGTTGCTTGACGATTGTCGAGACCACCCTGACATTGGACCCAAGTAGCGATCTTCACCCACCAGGGGTGGAACATTACTCGGTTGCCGTCCCACGTACCTGGGTCGGCAATGAGCTTTGCGGGGAGCGACGAGGTACGTGTCGTCGCGGCTTCGGCTAACTGTTGCGTCATTTGTTGCTGCGAGAGCAAAGACGCTTGGAGGAGGGTGGCCATGTTGGCCATCGTATTGCAGATGTCAGCCCACATTACGTTGGGGTCGACAGGTGGGGCGGCAGCTTGTTCAGACATGTTTTAAAGAAATTTGCTGGGGCGGCGGAGGACGGTGCGAGGACGGAGACGGTAGAGGGCGGGAAAGCAACCTGTTTCGGGGCGAACGTTCTTAAGTTCGGGCCGATGGTGCTTGCGCTGACGATGTGTGTGAGGTAGAACTGGAGGCGGGGAAACGGGAGAGACGGCGCAAGAGGAAAAAGAAGGGGAAGGAGAACGAGAAGCGGGAGTAGCTTCGCGAGAGAGGATGGGAGCGGGGAAATATTCACGTGGTTGTTCGATAGGGTGGTCATTAGGGTCAACCTCGTGATCTAGCGGGATTTCGCCTAGGTAGTGTGCGAAGTTGGGCACGAAGAGGCAGGGTGGTTCTGGAGCAGGCAAAAGGCGAATGATACGGTTGGCAGCATAGAGGTTAAGGGCTGCTTGCTGTTGTTGGAAGTGAAGATGATCTGTGTGTGCTCGAGAACGCATATAACGACGAAGGTGAGGGGGAACGAACAGGTTCGGCCTTGCAGCAGTCCTATTCAAGTGAAACGGGATGGAACAACAAAAAGGAGCACAACACCTAATCTAGGCATTGAGCGACTTCAGCGACGGTATGGACTGTACGAGTGCGAACGTCGAGCCAGATGTGCACAAGGACATGATAATCGATGACGAGGAAGTGAACAGTTCCAAGATATATCATTCACAAAGTAGACAAGTAGCATGCGATAACGTGCACGAAGTCAGCAAATGCAGAGTAAAGGAGAAAGGTAGGAAAAGTGGTAAACAATTGAACAGGCCCCAAGGAGGAGGGTATTCAAGTGAATAGGACTGGGGAATAGACGACGAAGGGAGAGGGTTTATATATGTAAGTAGGGGGAGTTTAGGGTAGGTCGTCTGAGTCCTAATTGATTGAGGGCCGGTGTGAGAAGGGAATAAAATGAGGATACCATGAGGATGGCGAGAAGTCCGTGTGGGAAGAAAGAAGTGTCCTCATGGGAAAAGGAACGGAGATGAAAGACATGAGGTATGATGTCATGATGACATCATGGGCTAGACCTCATGTCACGTGAGAGCTCTCACGGTCACATGCACTGGTCACGTGACTTCGAAAACAGAAAGACAATGTTAAGTTCAAAAGTGAAGAAAAGTGGAAAACGTAGCGTATAGGTCCTGAACTATAACAATATGCTACGTTTTTCATTTTCTTCACTTTCGAACTTAATGCTTTCCTTTCATTTTTAAAGTCATGTGACTAGCACATGTGACCTGAGGTCTAGCCCATGATGTCATCATGACATCATACCTCATGTCTTTCATCTCCGTTCCTTTTCCCATGAGGATGCTTCCTTTTTTCCATACGAACTTCTCGCCGTCCTCATGGTTTCCTCACCTTTTCCTCATGTTCTCTATTCCCACACCAGCCCTCAATCAATTAGGACTCAGACGACCTACCCTAAACTCTCATACTTACCTATATAAACCCTCCTTCTTTGTCGTCTACTCCTCAGTCCTATTCACTTGAATGCTCTCCTACTTAGGGGCCTGTTCATTTGTTTACTACTCTTCTGTACTTTCCACTTTACTCTGCAATTGCCGGCTTTGTGCACGTTATCGCACACTCTTCATCATACCACGTTTATGATATACCTCAGCACTGTGAATTTCCTCATCGCTGAATATCACATTCTCATCCACGTTTGGTTGGACACTCGTAGTCACACCGTCCACACCGTCGCTGAAGTCGCCCAATGCCTAGATTAGGTGTTGAGCTCCATTGATAAGTTCTCGTCTCATTTCATTTCTTTGCTGAAGATGTCCAAAAATTCGTGGTATTGGGAAGGTACCTTATCTGCAAGGCCTTCTTCAATAGAACAGATGGCAGGGTTCCAGACCTTGTTGATGAGGCTAGCTGCATTGATGGTAACAGTTATAAGTGCAGTGGCAAAACTTAATCTCCTTGTCCACCCAATCAATGAGTGGGTTATGGCATTGGAACCAGTTGTAGCCTAGATAAATACAATGAGTACCCAGATTGGTTACCAAAGCATCAACTCCTTCAGAGTGATCCTGGTATGAGAATACAACTGAAACGTAATCTGTGATGGTTCCATGGGACGAAGAAGTCCCATCAGCATTAGTAATTGATCATGGAGAGGTTAATTTTTTGGTGGGGATACTGCCAGAGTCGAGGAGTGCTTTTTCCGATGTTTTTTGCCATTTTTGGTTTTTCTGAAAGTAAACATCAGTATCAATGTCAAATTTTCCCCCAGGGGAAGTGTTCCTGAGAGTAAGGTTAGAGTTAGGGGAGGATTTTGGTAAAAAAGAAAACTTGTCCGTAATTGGAGAATTAAGCATGCTATTTTTAATCTCCAGTGCCATGCTCCGAAAAGATGCTCCTTCAGAGGCAGTATCGTAACTAGTATGAGTACAATTGTTCAGTAAGTCAACATCATCTGACAGACTATCCATCTTCCCAAGTACAGCAAACCAATTTGAAAATGAAGATAAAAGAGGAGAAACAGAGCAAGAAGAAGAAAGACTGTCCTTTGCCGAGTGAGTACCTCCCAGATTCACTTGGCTTTCTCTTTTCCCTTCAAGCTAGTGGCAGCAAGTTGCCAAGTGTGCAACTTGAACATGTCCAGGTAATAGGCCTGGGCCTCTTTGGTCATCCATGGAAGATTTCTGGAACCTTGTGTGGCCTCAGGAACTGCAGTGATGGAAGTTGTTGGGGCAAGGGGAATCTCACAGAGAGGGGCTGGACAGGGTAGGGCATAGCGGGTTTGACTAGTGACCAGGTCAAAGATGGGGCATCCTCTTGACTCTCGTGGTTCCTTGCAAGTGTGGGAGAGGTGGCCCAGCTTACCATAGTTATAGCAGGTATGGGTTTCCTGCTGTGGTTGGATGGTGCGAGTGTCCATGGATGCACCCTGGCCCAGCTAAGTCCCTACTTCAGTGAAGCAAGGCTCATATACCTTCTGCAGTTATTTACTATGCTCCAACAGCATTTTCTTGAACATTTTCCCCAACTCAATAGCCATCTTTTGCCATTTGGGGAGTGAATCGGCAAGGGCCAGGGTGCAGATTGATAATTGAAAGTAGATGTTGTAGTCAAGGTGTTCTCAATACAACCAGAACATGTTGTGGTCATGGACTGACAGATCGGCATCTTGTCAGAGCAATTCAAACTGTTAGGTAAAAACTTCTACTGGCATTGTACCTTGCTGGAGGTTTGTCAGTCGAATGTAGCTCTCCTCTTTCAGGATGCCAATCCTGAAATAGTCCTCTACTTCCTTTTTCAACTCTTCCCAAGATGGCCACTCAAGGGAGGAGTTCTTCTTTTGGTATTTCTCCAGTATGATGCAGAAGAATGATTCAGTTTTGCCAACCATCTGGAGGAGGACGGCGGTGGTTTGATCGGTTGCCATCCCATGTACTGGGGTCAGCAATGAGACATGTGGGAAGAGATGAATGGTGAGTAGAGGTAGAAGCGGCAGTGTCAGCAAGTTGTTGCACAAGCTATTGCTGTGCTAGTAAGGAATTTTGTAACATTGTGGCCATGGCCACCATTGTATTGCGAATTTCTGTCCAGGTGATGTTTGGGTTAGCTGGCGGTGGGGAAACTCCTTCCATTGCTCCAGACATGGCTTAAAGAAATTTGGAGGGACGGTGTAAAACATTTCAAGGGTGAAGTCAGAAAAGATGAGCATACTGGGTTTGTCTAACTCATACGTTGTGAGGGTTCTGTGTATATTTCTTACACTGCCTGCATGTATGAATGGAGGCAGAAGAAGGTGAGAGGTGTAATGGAGTGTTATAGGATTCGCGATACGATTACTATAACACTGGACACTTATCTTATCTTATCGGGTAGCATCTCATGTGACAACCCCCACAGCTAGGCTTAGGGTCTAGGACCGCACCTAGACTGGTCACGTGACATGACATCATCGTTGGGCCTGGAGCTATGACCTCATCGGTCTAGGCTATGACATCATCAGTGATGTCATGCCTCACAGTAACCTCATGGACACCTCATGTTACCTTAGTCATCTACTATAGACCGGCCCTCACACATACAGGGAGCCTCCCCTAAACCATACCCTTACCTATATATACCGTAGACCCTCCCTGTATATTCCTTAGTTCTATTCACTTGTATCTTGCCTGGTTCCCCACGTCCGAACTGCCTGAGGTACACAGTGGAAGTCCTCCCTTCCATTCATTGCCGGGTTATGCCATCCTGTTACAAAAGGCACTCATTGTCGAACCCTTCCTCCCTCCTCGTTGGCCTTATCTATTGGCTAGATGCCACTCGTCGTCCACACCAGCAGGAACCTTCCCGCAAGGTGGATGAAGCAGCCTCGTTTGCCGTTCCACTCCATTACAATAAGACAAAGGTGAGGGGGAAAAATGTTGTTCAGCCTCGCGGTAGTCCTATTCAGGTGAAACCGGATGAAAACTAACAAGGAGGACTACACCTAATCTAGGCGTAGTGCAATCTCAGCAACTGTATGGATGGTTCAGGAACAAGTGTTCAACCACACATGGATAAGGACATGGAATTCATTGATGAGGAAATTTACTTTATCCAAGTACAGCACAAAACATTTATCAATGAAGAGCATGTGATTACGTGCATGAAGCCGGTGAAGAGCAGAGTAATGGATTGGGAAAGAACTAGGAGTGGTACTCAAGAAATATCTAGCCCCTAAGGTGGAGAGGAATACAAATGAATAGGACTAAGGGAAAGTAGACGATGAGAGAAGCCAGGTTTAAATAGTGATTAGCGATGGGTTTAGGGTAGGTCATCTGAGTCCTAAATAGTTTAGGGCCAGTAAAGATAAGGAACATGAGGAGGAAGCAAGTTGAACATGAGTATGGCAAAAAGTCCATGTGAGAATGAAAAAGTGTACTCGTGTGAATAAAGGAACAGAAATGAAAGACATGAGGCATGATGTCACGATGACATCATGGGTTAGGCCTCAGGTCACGTGAGATGTCCCACAGTCACATGACTTTGAAAGTGAAAGAAAAGTGTGTAAGTATAAAATGAAGGAAAAGTGAAAAACATAGTGTATAGGTCCTGAACTATAACACATGATGTCATGATGATGTCATGGGCTAGGCCTCAGGTCATGTGAGATGTCTCATGGTCATGTGCACTAGTCACATGACTTTTGAAAGTGAAAAATGTAGTGTATAGGTCCTAAACTATAACAATAAGGAAATATAAGGAAATATGATGATATATAGACAAGAAGTTACAGTTATATCTTGTGTTTCTAATATGTTATACTCACATATAATGGCTACCTGGAGACATATTGTGCCTGTCAACATATCCAGAAAGCAAAACCATCATATCAATTCCATATTTTTAATCATATATTATTTTAATCCCTATTGGGCCATTCAGAGACTCATTTATGTAGTCAAAATGGTTTTATTATATATGTATAACATATGTATATATGTACAATGTGTCTACAGTCAGGGGATAGCCCCTGGTATGGAAGAGAATGCAGAGAAGAAAAGTGAATTAACATATCCAAAAGTGGACATGTTTTGGGAGTAGTGCCTGCTTTTGGAATGCTTAGAGACTGCTTATATAATCTGTAAATTGGCCTTGCAAGATAAGGCACAGTATTGCAAAATGATGCTATAAACTAAACTAAAGTAAGTAGTGCAAAATGTAATTACAGTACTTACAGGGAAATCAAGTAGTTATGGGAATATGACTGAAGGAAAAATTCGGAGCGACAAACGGCAGAACCCGGGTGAAATCACAGTCACAATTCTCGTGACCTCCATCTAGAAAACTAGCAGTGCTCTGGTCCAATCAGAGTCTTCGCTAACCCTCGCGAAGGCATTTAAAACGCAACGTAGACAGCTACCCTCTCCTGATCAGTGACTTGTTAATATCAGATTCGAAAAACGCCATCGATTGTTTCAAAAACGCGTTGCCGAGGGTTTTTCTGCTCGCTAAACCCTTCCTTACCCCCTTTTGGAGTCGCCTATGGGTTGAGAGACTCGCAAACTGTCGTTTAAGAGTACGTTATTTTTCAGCTTGTCAGATGCGGCCTGCCAGCCTGAGTGATCCACAAAACTACCCGAGGGGAGGCTGCCTCCCCGAGGGTAACTAACCTCGTTTTAGGTTCAGGGCTAACGGCACTACATCTTTTAGAGTCGCTTATGTGTGTTTTGGCCAATGAAAGACTCGCCGAGTGTCATTGAACGAGTACGTTATTGCTGAGCTCTACAGATAGGCTACTAGTAGGTGAGTCAAAACTCCATAACTGACGAAATTCATTGCGAAATCTGGCCCAGATCGGCCCGTTTTTCAACTCAGAACAACCGTTGAATATAAAAGATAGTCGTTGTCCACTCCATTCTCGCTCTGAGCCAAACTTTAGCCATGGCTGCACCACCACATGTCACCACCAAAGCAAACAGCGGCATTTTTCTCTTGGTTGCCTTTCCTTCCGTTCTTCGTCGTCATCGCTGACCCGCACCGGTAGAACAAGACCCTCAGTGACAGCGTCGAGGACATGCTTAAACTGCAGGGCATGTCATGGTTCAAGCGACGTGCAATCTCCATGCTTCCTGCCAACTTCTTCATCGAGCACACCATAGACGAAGCTGGCATTGAGCACTTCCATATGACCCAGAAATTGACTGAAAACCTCCCCTCCTCGATTAAGACCTTTACTCTGGACTGGCAGGAACGTGACGAAGACGATGTGGCCTTTGGTCCTATCACCGGACGGTACCGCAGGATTCCCGTAGAAGAGATCACAGACGAGTTTTTGAAGAAAGACTGGGCTCGCGATACCATCGACGACGGTGTTCTTTTGACTGATGCTTGGAGTACTCCCGGCAAGAATAGTTACACGTGGAGAGCTGTACAGGTAGTCGATTATTTTTATATTTTCCTCGGCTGACCTGCTCTCACATCCCCAACCAGGCATGGGGTTTTGCGATGGTGAACGGGGAAAGGCGATATGTCAAATACGTTACCTTCACCTCGTCTCAGACGGTCAGCCCGATTCATGTCCGTATCGTCTTCGACTATGGTAAGTACTCCACGTTGTTGATCTTGATGTGTGTTCTCACCCCGCGTAGTTGGCGAAATCTGACAGCATACGGTTGAGGATCAAGATACGAGGGTAGAATATAATTAATTTTTGGATCTCGAAAGTTACCAGACTACCTCACTAGTATTGGTGCATATGTTAGTCCAGGAAGAAGCTAAGAGTTTCAAGAAGTGCAGACCATTCAAGCAGGTGTCACTGAACTCTGAAATTGTGATAGATGCTCCATTCCAACGCAGTACAATTTAGCTTTAAACACTGCATCTTGTATTTCTATCACTGCTTCTTCTCGACATTCACGTTGATGATTTCCACAAACTCTGGCTTCAGCGACGCACCACCCACAAGGAACCCATCGACATCCGGCTGCGTCGCTATCCACACCCATGCGAATTGAGCACAAGAACCACGAACGAAGAGATATACACACCAAGTTCCTTGGAATTTGCGGCGGTGACGGAGCCACCGTATATAATCCTTGTCGTTTCCGCAACGCCCTCAGACACCTTTGTCTTCAAGAATTGACGGATCTCGGCGTGAGCCTCTTGTGCCTGTGCCGTAGTGGCAACCTTGCCCGTGCCAATGGCCCACACCGGCTCGTACGCAATCACGATGTTGCTATCAATGTGAAAATGTGGGGTCGAATTTGGATTCGGGGAGACGTACCTCCAGTAAGTCGCATCCTTGAGGGTGTCTACAACAGCCTGGAGCTGCGCGTTGACCACCTCTGTCGTCTTCTCTGCTTCTCTTTCGGCGAGGGTTTCCCCGACACAGAGGATGACTTTGAGAGAGGCGTCCAGAGCCGCCTTGGTTTTTGTCCCGACAAGCTCGGACGTTTCATGGAACAGTGTGCGGCGCTCCGAATGCCCTAAGGAAATATGTGGATCGCACGCCAGGAGAGAGGGGGCGGGGACGTACCAAGAATGACGTACGGAATCTCGGCGTCCGCGAGCTGCGTAGGGCTAAAAAGACGCTGGTAAACACTCGACGAGAACGTGAACGAAGCCCGTTAAGCTAACCTGATTTCGCCCGTAAAGGCGCCCGACGACTTGAAGTAACAGTTCTGAGCGGCAAGCTGAATTCCGTTGTGAACGATGCCTTTGAGGGGGATGAGGTATAGCGCAGGGGGTGCGATGACAAGCTCTATCGCACTTGGACCTTGAGCGTGCTGCGAGATGCGTTTCTAGGTGGTTGGACACGTACCGGTCGAGGGATCTAGATCAGCCTGATTAAGGATATTGATGATACCCTTCTTCTGCTCCACTGAGCCGGGGTTCATCTTGAAATTTCCTCCGACGAAGAATTTGCGAGGCATATTCGTATGATCCCTAGACTATAGTGGTGTTAAAAACTTGGTTGATCGCAGACGATTAGGATTTGATCGGATACGAATAGGAACCAATTCGGTATCTGTCGGGCACTACCGGAAAGATCACCACCACCACCCCATCTCTGGAAGGTTCAACTAGATCCAAGGATATCTTGCCCGTCAAGGGTCGCTTGCAGTTGCAGTGGCGAACATCAGCCCTGTACACGTTGCTAAAAACTACTAGTAGCTTTTCACGCGGTCGGGACCTTGTGACATTCCTTTTCAAGTTTGAGTCATCTCACATGGAACGTGAGTTTCACCAGTATCATACACTCGCATATCCTTGGCTCCAATTCCACTGACATAATCTATGGCATCTCAGCCTGCTGGCAGAGTGTGGCTAATCACCGGTACGTCTCCTTATCGGACCGCCTTTCTCACTGACACCCCGATATCACTCCACAGGTACCTCGTCCGGTTTCGGACGGCGACTCGTGAGCATCGTACTCGCCCGTGGTGATCGAGTCATTGCGACAGCCAAGACACTCGCCGATATTACCCACTTTCTCGAAGACCCCGCCGAGTCACAAAGAGCGTCCAACATACACTGCGCGCAGCTCGACATCTCCATCGGAACAGAGCGAGTGAAAGAGCGGATCGATGTTATCATTCAAGACTCTGGGTGGGGCACCGTGGACGTCCTCGTGAACAATGCAGGCATAGGGATCCCTGGGTTTGTCGAGGAGGGCGGGTAGGTCGTTCGACAAAGAGAGATGACGATGGGGGTGACGTGCGAGCTCGTGCACTTTACAGAGCGGGATTGATGTACCATCAGTTCCAGACGAACGTGTTTGGAACGCTGGATGTAACCACGGCAGTCTTGCCCTACATGCGCAAACGTGAGTTTGGGTCTTTGTGTAATCGGTGTTCTCAAATTCGCATGACACTAGAGCGAAGCGGGACGATCGTTATGATGGGCAGCCGAAGTGCATGGAGGACGGAGATTAAGGTACAGTACCCCACATTTCTCGGTATTCTTGGTACATGACGCATGACCGTTCGAAAGGGACTCGGTACGTAGCATTGACTCTGAAACTATTTGACACAGTCCATGATCGTTGACGTCCATCATTCATCAGGGTTTTACGGGTCGTCCAAGGCTGCGGTACACGGTGAGGTTTATTCGAGCCCAATCTAGAACGACACTCTCATACCAGTTCACTCTCCCCAATCATCAGCCATCGCAGAGACTATGGCTGTCGAACTCGAGCCCTTTGGCATTCGCATGCTCATCGTCGAGCCGGGTGCGTTCCGGACGGAAGGGATCTACCGCTATGACAAGTTTGACGAATCGAACCTGATCGCCGATTACGATGACAAGCGGGAGCAGGCGGTGGAGACGTTTAATACGCCCGCGGGGAAGCAACGAGGGGATCCTACCAAGGCGATGCAAGCAGTCGTTGAAGTTGTGTGCGGGGAGGGTCGTGCTCAAGGCAAGGCATGGCCTTTGTATCTCATACTCGGCAGGGACGCCGAGCGGGACGTGAGGAACAAGTGCGCGCGGATGATCAGACACTTTGATGAGTGGGGCGATATAACCAGAGAGGTGGATTTAGATGATCTAAATTAGATGTGATAAAGGTCCTTTGCATTCTCATTTTTGTCGGGAAGTATTGGCAATCAAGAACACAACCTTCGGACGGACTTCTTACCCTTTGGGCTAGTACTGCCTTACTGGTCAGTTGCCAAGTACTACCAGCGCCAATCACGATGCACCTTCTCCAATGGCCTACCCCCAACCGATGGACGTCGTCAGCGGCGAACAATACCGCTACGCTCTAACCAACTTTGTAAGTCTCACTACAGATCCAATCCAATCCAATCCAGCCCCAGCTCACCTCCATCATCAAAGCGCATCGCCCACGAAAAAGTAGAAGAACAACGTCGCCAACTCGAAGAACAAGAAAAACAAGTCGCCCTGCTCCGTGCGCGCATCGCCCTCCTCGAAGGCAGCGCCAACAATGCCACCTCCCAATCCAACGCTAAACAAGGCGGTACCTCGGTCGACGATTTCTCGATCAAGGTTCGTCGTATACCCCACTTGCGGTGGTGACCGTACCAGTTTTGTCACAGAATGCAGCGTCTCAGCTCGAACGCCTCTTGAACCGCTGGGCAGCCGACGTCGTCCGCACCCCTCCCGCACCGCTCTCAGACGTCTACTCGGCAGCCCTCGCTGATATCTCCAGTACGGGGTCCTACGACACCGTATTCCCCCCCGACGGCGCTACCCCGATCCACGTCCAAAACATCCTCCGACACGCCCTCTCAGAGGTCATCAGCTCCGAGATCATCAACGTCCTCATGGTCACCAACTCTGCAGAGGCAAACGTACAGCTCACACGGATACATGAACATCTCTTTGCCAGTTAGTCGCTCGTCCCTGACGTGGATCTGCTTTATTCCTGACACCTGATCCATCCAGGAAACCCCGTCGTCGCAGGCGTTTGGCGCCGCCAGACATTCTCCGCAGCTGTCGAGTCGTGCTCGTCCGAACTCGCCACGACCATCTTAGAGGAACAACTTTCCACCCTCCTCAAACTCCTCGGTGATCACACCCGAGGTATCCCATCCATCCTCGCATCTGCACACTCTTTCTCGCGCATGCTCCATGGCTCGCCATCCACGGGTGGCGACGCATTCTACCGCTCATTCGTCCCCGAGATTGGCAGTCAGCTATTACCACAACAGATCGAACTCGTTCGAAGATGTCTCAGGAGTGAATGTGGTGAGGTGGATAGAGTGGGCACGACAGTCTTCCCCGGACTCGTCAAGGTGTCGAAGGGGGTGCAGAACGATCAGGAAACAGTTCAGACGGTCGTGCGGCGCGCTCAAGTCATGTGCGAGTGCGCGCTGTACGGTGGTACAAGCGTATCCCCGCAAAAGTGAACCTATCTGCAAAGTGATGGCATGTCTGCTGGGTAACTCATCTAGATTGCATGTGTGTATCAGTACCATCTAGAATCTAAAGAACGAGCAAAGACGCAAGCGTCGCTTGTGCTTGTATAACCTTGAATATCATGCATCAGCATAACGCACCCTGAATCGGTGTTTAGAAACCTCACCTCCAAGGCCTGCTGTGCCTCCAGCCTCCTCCTCGCAGCCTCCAACCAATCATGAAGTAGCTCTTTCGCAGGACCAGTGAGTTGATTCAACTCCCGCGCAGCACTATCCAAGTCCTTCTCGTTCATGTAATACTCCGCACGCGACAACACGCTCAACACGTCCGATCCAGGCGTGAGTCCGTGTCTCTGGAACCGGAACGAGGACAAGAAATGCGACGCAAGGTACGACAACACGCCCGCATCCTGGTCCGGCACGAGCGCCACACTCGACACGCGCGGCGCGACCGACGTCGTGAACCACGTCGTCAAGTCCGCCAGCGGCTCCACGCCCACATCCGGGATGTCCGACTGCTCGAGCGACTCGAGGGTGGCGGACACGACGGCATCGTCCTTGGCGACGGCAATGTGTCGGAGTATACGGAGCTCCTCACGAAAGGGTCTTCGCTCTGACGCGTCGATTGCAGCTTGCATGGCGCGCAACGCAGTCCACATACCGTGCGTGCGGATGTTCTCGTCGAGGTAGGACGAGTTGTCGAGCGCGAGACGTTCGAGACGTTTGAGCCCCGTGGCGAGCTCGTCGAGACGGGCGAGTCGCCCACCACGCTCTTCTTCGACTTTGACCTTGACCTCGCGAATCCATCGACGTTGAAGCTCGATGCCCTGAGCAATGATCGCTTCTCTCAACCTATGCCAGGGTCAGCTTCATGATCAAGTACGTCGAGATCACTCACCGTTCGTTCATCAGTTCCGTTTGTGCCTTGAGCTCAGTATCGAGCGTATCGCGATACGCTTGAACGAGTTTCATCTTTTCCTCTGCAACGTATTTTTCATAGTCTTCTCTCTGCAATGCGAGTTTATCCTGTGACTCGAGCTCGAGCTCAAGTAGCTTCGTGCTGTACTCACGAGCCTGCTCGTCGAGTTTGGCTTCAAGCTCGTGCTTTTCGTCCTCTTTGATTTTGTCGAAGCGCGTGGCGAGCTCGGTAAGGTCACTCCTGGCAGTATCAAGGACACCCTTGGCCTTCTCTGCTGCGGTAGGATTCGCACTCAGATATGACGCAAGGTCGTCGATAGTGCCTGCAAGATGCGAAATGACGGGCTCCGAGATGGCAATGTCCGAGACGGCTGGAGCAATCAAAGGAAGCGCTTCGAGTTCGGGCTTGGCTTCTGGCGCAGATTTGGAAGGTTTGGGTCTAGAAAAGCCAGGTGGCGGTTCGAAACCGATGGGGAGAGGTGCTGCGTAAACATTCGCATCTTCTGGTTTTTCCGACAAGACGAAAACCTCTACGTTTGCAGCAGGGGAAGTAGATGATGGTTCTGAAGGTTCCGGAAGGGGTAATGGTTCTATCGGTTTTGCTATTGCAGCCTGTGCTTCTTTAATGAGATCATCCACCTCGTCGGCGAGTTGTGCAGCCTTGTGTTTTGCGAGTGCCATGGCTTTGGCGGTTGCCTCTGGCGAGAGCTGATCCGTCGACTTGTCCACGGTGGTCCTGAGAGTAGCTGCGGCGGATTTGACGCGCGATTTCTTCTCCTGGAGGGACGATTTGTTGCTCTCACCAGCGACGTCGGGCTTGGTGTCCTGGGCCTTGACGTCCGCATTCTCGGTCACATGGCCAAACTGTCGTCGCACAAGGTCGTACACGGACTTTGCAGTGTCTACGGTTGCGACGACGACCTGCTGTACGGTGATGTCATCCCAATGATGCTGTTCACCGTATTCGACGAGGACGTTGGCCAGAGGGACATGTTTGGTGAACAAATCATGGTATTGTTGGTTTTGGTAGGAAACAAAGGTGCTGCCGATGTAAAATGTGCCGGTCGCGGTGATGGAATAAAAGAGTAGCTTTTGGACGACGTTGTTGGATTTCTTGGGTGTCGACGAGGCAGCGGACTCGGCACCGGCAGTGGTGGTGGTACTCGCCAGACGCTGTTGTCAAAATGAGCAGGTGAAGTTGGTAGTGAGATATGAAAGGGTGCTCACCGTCCTTGGGGCTCTTCGGACGAGGCCTTTGCCAGTGACGACGATGGCGCGGTACATGCTGGTACTTGCACGAAAATGTTCCGAGTCTACCCAAGACAACTACTCGGAAACTTCCGTGAGACTCATAGCTCGTTCGTTGCAGTACGGTCATGTCGACCACAAAGACACTCGGGAAACGCAAGGCGACGGACGAGGACCGTCCTCAATCAAAATTACACAGTTCCACTCTCTTCGTGTCCAACTTGCCATACGACGCGACATCCACCGATCTTCAGACCGCCTTCTCAGATCTCGCTCCCGTGCGCTCTGCATTCGTGGTCCTCGAGCATGGCACCGGCGTATCAAAGGGCGTTGGATACGTTTCCTTTTCCATCAAGGAGGATGCTCAGACGGCATTCGAGTCCATCACTGCCAACGGCATCACTCTCAACGAGAGAAGTTTACGAGTGCAGTGGGCTGACAGCAAAGTAGTTTCATATCGCATGTTTATTCCCTTGCCGCTCCTCACTGCTTCACCAGCCAAAAAACAAGACAAAGGACCAGTCGAAACCAGAGCGCGTGAAAAAAGAAAAGGAGACTCCTGCACCAAGGTTATCAGTGCAAAAGGCCAACGATCCTCTTGCTATCCGAACAATTGTCGTGGCTGGCTTACCGTCTTCGATCAACCAAAAGACACTGTGGAAAAAGCTCCGCAAATTTGAAGGTGCAGAAAGCGTCGAGTGGCCAGCAAAAATCATTGGAGGCGAGGATCCGTCAACGGGTATCTTTCTCTTTCCCTTGATCGTCCCGGGACACTTATTCGACGAGTCTAGCACACGTATTGTTCTCGTCATCTACCCTTGCACAAGACGCCGTCGGTAAACTACACGCTCACGTATTTAAAGGCAGCTTACTCTCTGTCACGCTCAAGAAGCGACTTGACAATCTTGCCAAAACCACCATTAAAAGTGCATGTCATTTATTCGTGCTCGCAATTCGTATTTCATCTCACCACCTACAGAAACTACCTCGGAAACAACGCTTAGCCGAGCTAGTCGCCTGATCGTTCGAAACCTCCCCTTTGACATCACCGACCAGGATTTACGGGCCATCTTTCTCCCGTACGGCCCCATCCACTCGATCCATATCCCTTTAGCACAAGTCCAGACCGATGACGACGCGGAAACAAAAGAAATTCCCAAAACAGTTCGGTCAAAAGGGTTCGCGTTCGTTTGGATGTTGAGCAAGAAGGATGCCGAGTCTGCGTTGGAAAAGTGCAATGGAATGAAAGTCGTAGTTGGGATGGCTAACGATATCGTATCAGACAAGCAAAAAAGAAAGAAGCAGCGTCGGGAGGAAAAGAAACGTCAAGGTATCAAAACCGAAGATGGGGAGACAGCCGAGGAGCCTAGAGAAGTCGAAAGTGGGGGTAAGGAGCGGGTGATCGCGGTCGACTGGGCACTTAGTAAGGAAAGATGGGAAAAGGAAAAGGAAAAGTTCGGAGACATGGTGGAAGATGACGTGGAAATGGATGACGCAGAGAGTGATACAAGCACAGCTGAGGATAGTGAATCTGACAGCGAACACAAACAACTGGGATTCCATGAGGAGGGCTCAGAGGACGAATATAGTGAGGACGACGACGACGGCGAGGACGGGCGTGATAGCGACGACGAATCACCTAAAAAACCACAATTACCCCACACCGATACCGGAAGCACCCTCTTTGTTCGCAATATTCCATTTTCTGCTACAGAAGATGAATTACGAACGTTGTGTGTTTTCTCCTCTTTTCTCATGTCCTCCTCTTGATCATGGTGCAGATTCCGGGCCTTTGGCCCACTTCGATATGTCCGTCTCACGGTCGATCCCGAAACCGAACGTCCCCGGGGGACCGGATTCGCTTGCTTTTGGAATAAGGAGGACGCCGACAAAGCCATCAAGCAGAGCGAAATTTTGCGTGCAGAGACCATGGGCACCCAGACGCAGGTAATTACACATTTTATGCTCTTTGATAATGGATCGACTTGACATGCCACAGCCTCCCAGGAATCCATTTTCCCTCCCCTCTCTGCTCACCCCTGATCCGTCAGCCAGTGTGGCCAAAAATCTAGTACTACACGGCCGGACGCTCGATGTCGTTCGTGCCGTCACGCGTGAACAAGCCACAAAACTCAAAGAAGACGGCGAAAAGAGTCGAGAAAAAGCCGACAAGCGGAATCTCTATCTATTACGCGAAGGAGGTCCGTCGTTCTCTCGCCTTTCCGACCGACCGATTCTGACGAGACGGTCACAATGCCAGTGATCTTGCCCAACAGCCCTGCCGCCGAGACGATCCCCCCGGTCGAGCTCGAGAAGCGCACGAATTCGTTTAATGCACGCCGAACGCTGCTCCGTAGTAATCCCTCTCTTTATGTTTCCAAAACGCGGCTCAGCATACGTCAAATACCGCTCTTCGTCACTGAACGCGTGGTCAAGCGACTCGCGATACACAGTGTTCGCGAGTTCAAAGCGGAAGTCAAAAAGGGAGACCGGGAAGACCTCACCCCGGATGAACTTGCCGAGCCTGCCGCAGCGGACGACCAAGAAAACAAAGAGGTGGTCAAAGAAGAAAAGGACACCAAATCGAAGAAACACAAGGCCAAGGCGGGGCGTCTTACAAGCGTCAAGCAAGCAAAGATTGTGCGTCAATCCGACCGTGTCGACGTTGTCACTGACAAAGGCCGGAGTCGTGGCTACGGCTTCATCGAAATGCATACGCATGCCGATGCACTGCGCGTACTGCGATGGGCCAACAACAACGTCAACGTGGGTGTCCTCTTTGATAAATGGTGGAAGGAGGAGCTTGCGGATCTCGTCAAACTGGAAAAAGCCAAGGAGAGCCCGGATGAGGCGAGGGTAAAGCGGATAAAGGACGAGATGGAGCGTCCGTCAAAGTCTGCCAAGGGAACGCTCATCGTGGAGTTTTCGATCGAGAATATCCAAGTGGTGCAACGTAGAGCGGCTCAGAAAGAGAAACGGGTGCGTCGCTCTCTTCTCCTTGAGCTTGACGCTTGCGTATACGATGATGTATGTAGTCCCAAGCACCTCAAGCGCGTATACCTGGCCCGAGCGGGACGGAAGAGCCACCGTCCAAGAAACGGCGTGTATCGTCTGACCAGAACAAACCTGTGAAGACCAGGACCGTGCGAGTCAAGGAAGAGTCCGTGAAACCGGGGAAGACTATCGGTTCGGTGATTGGCCGGAAAAGACGGGCACGCAAGGCTGGTAGGAGTGCTCGGTAGATAGGCAGTATGTATTCTGCGGGCTTCCATTGTACTGCCTATGCCATGTGCTGGGACTCATCGAGGGTTGCCTTTGTTGGCTTTAATCATTCCGCCATGACCTGCAGCCTGTGACTTGATTGCAGGGAGTCTAGTTGTCGACCCATGCCTCGTCCAGACAGTGCCAGGAGATATATTAGTATACACATTTGATACAATCCTGCATCTTGAGCCCCTGGGTGCGCTTCACTATGCTCGCGTCGCCCCTCCAGATCGAATCCATGGTCTACACATACAGTACTTCTGAAGTTTTCGACACAGCCCCCGAGCTTGTGTCTTCCTGAGGAGAGAAGTTGAGCGAGGAAGGCGCCGCTCGCTTGGCCGTGTCCTTTGTCCACGCCGTTCCCATTGCCACACGCAGGATCAGCATTTGCGGCGATATACACTACAAAACACATCAGCGCCGTGGATGAACCACGCCCGAGCCGGGACGATGAAACCGCGTACTTACCATCAACAACGCATACACATACCCGAACACGGTCAGTATTTGACTCCCCATCCCAAGCGACACCAAAAACGCAATGCCAGAGAGCGTATAAGGAAGCACGGATTCGACGACGAGCGTAACGATCGCGAAATACGGTGATGCATACTCGTGCCCGAGATGTTCCTTCATCATCCTGCCGTACCGCACCATGCGATAGCAAATCATGCATGACAACATCGCGGTCAGGAACACGGAGACACTGTAGTAAACCAGACAGAGTTGAGTAGCAATATCACGGAAGAAGAGCCCTCCGGAAGCACTCGAGGTCCAGCCAGTTAGGATGCCCAACACTGATTTCGTCAGCCCGTACGCTCATCATACACCAGAGAGAATAACCCGTACCAAGAGTTCCGCTCCACAGAATCGAAGGCACTATGACGACATGATAGCTGTTCCATACCATCCTACACCGGTAGATCTGGGACTACAAGTGAGGATGAACACTCGCTACATCGAGCGTATTGTCCTACCATCAAGGCATCTGTCATGAGCTGAAGAACGATGAGTGCCATCGTCGCCAAATCCATGTACCAAACCGAAATTTCCGCCGCCCAGAATGCGTTTGGACCGCCTGGAAAATCTGCATCCACCAACCACATCTTTTCGCCGAATATTGCCTGCGCGGATACCCAGATTGTGGTCATCAACAGCATCACACTACTGAAGATCGCATAAAACACGTCCGATTTCGTGCGCTCTCCTTCGTGGGTCAGCAAGGCGTGCATTGTCCAGAAGTAGAGCACCAGCTCAACGCCTGCGCGGGTTGGTGAGCCCAAACGAATGTCCGATTGCATGAGTGACCGAACTTGCCATACAAAATGTCCTGCAGGTTTATCCCCACGTAGACCGAGTTCTGGAATAGCTCTCCTCCTGAGATGGCGGGCATCGTCCAATGAAAAACAGTAGCAGCACGCTGAGCCTGGAGATACATCAAAATCATGGTCGATTTTATATCGCACTTACTCGGTTCCCCAGGGCCAAATGTGATTTAATTACCTTGAATCATGTGTCCTTTTTCCATGGAAACCACAGAAAGGGTTAGACGAGGCATTTTCGTCCAAGATCTTCATTAAGATGGCAAAGGTGAGACCATGAATATGCCAGTGATTGATTCATCCCGCTTTTAGAGGACCGTGTAAAACAATGGACCAAAAACGTGAAAGAGCGCACCAGAACATTCCACGCGTTGACAGGCCGCATCAGCATTGGGTGGGGAACATGTACGAAGGTCAGGTAAGGACTGGATATAAGCGCAACCTTGTCTCTGCAGAAACTGCCATGATAGGAAGTCTCAACCCAGGGTCATGACGGTATGCACTGAACATTGTTACTTACGGCAACTCGGTTGCATCTCACCTAGATGAGGATACGACGTCTGGAGCAGTTTGCATCATGTCTCTCAAGCATGTTAATGACGTAGGCGGGCCTGTGACAAGAATGTAGGAAGGTTAATTGGAGATCGGGGACGAGGTAGGGACATTTTTTCGAGGCCATCCAGCACAAGGTGTTATAATGGGGAAATCTCAACTTAGTAGTAGTCATCCTCTAATCAGAATGAATATAACCACGTTCGGAGGAGGGGACCCCTGACTCAGGAGTCAGGGCGAAGACGTTACTTTGATGTTGAGAGAGAATTGACTGTATTGTATTGAACGATCGGAAGCGTGATCTATAGGATTTGAAGCTAAACGCCATGTCTGACACACGTACTCACGCACCTGCGCTTTTGACGCTATGACAAGGACAATGGTGTCGGATAATCTGACACAACACGAACCAATGTGCGCGACATAGGGCGACATAGTGCGATACAACATATCCGGTTATTTCAATAAACCTACCTCTCTACGATGCGGCCAAACCCCTTGGAAGAAGACCACGAAACGGTCATTGGTATTGAAATTTTGAAATATGCACCTTGATACAGATCAAACCTGCTTTGACGAGGGTGAGGTGCCAAAGAAATTGGCGGAGTTTATTACGGTAAGCTCGCACTTCCCCATTCAACTTCAAATCAAATCGTTGGCAGTGGGAGAAGTGAACTGATTTGACGGTCGTTCAGCAAACAACAATGATAGTTTGAGATTATCAGGCTATTACAACTCCGATTGAACATGTAGTCATCGATTCATCTTGCTTCTTCACACCTGTCGTAGCTGCGCAGCTCATCGACGGAACGCTGGTTTTGATCGTAATGGCTTAACATGACGACGGCGGACTTGGACACCGTGACTGTATCATATGATTGACATGCTCGGCTAATGGATGAGTCGACGCGATGACAGGTGAAAGTACATAAAACTCTAAATCGGTTTCTTGAGTTGCTCTAGGCAAAACTGCTTCCCTCGAACCATGTCATGCAGTTCAAGTAACTCTGCTGCAACACTTTCCCTTAGCTTGTCCTATATAGGGATCAATTTGGAAAATATCTTGTATGGTGCGTTTGGTTACACGACTCTGAACGTCATGGCGGTCTCACCGGTTTGTGGGTCAGGCATTGAAATAGCTCTGTATTTTCAGACCATGCATATCTTCCTGGGTCGCAGAAGACAGCGTAAGCACTTTGACGTGGTTTACGCTGTCTTCAGTACCGTCATGTTCCTGTCGGTTACGGTTTCGGTGGCCAACAGTGCACTACTTGGTCAAGAAATGTGGCTGATATACCGCGGCTATCCGGGTGGGCTAACCGCGTACACAGAGAAGCCTTCATCGCGGTCGTACTTTTTGCTTGCGACGGCGATGACCCTCATTCTACAGCAGATGACAGACGGCCTCATGGTAAGACATGGTGAATGAACTGAATGCGGACCTTACTCTGTTCTAGATTTACCGTTCTCATATCATGTGTCATAGTCATTTTTCCACAATAGTACCCTGTATTCTGTGGCTAGCGACACTCGGTGAGCAACATCTCTTGACTGTTCATGGCACTCGTTTCAACCCGGCCAAATTTAGCGTTGGGAGTCACACTCTGTTGGGCCTCTGTCTCAACCGGGCGCAATCCTTACGTTGGGCTTCAAGCTCAACTCGAGCTGGCATATTGTACAACCTCGGTGTTCCTCAACGTGACTCTGACCTGCATGATGTGTTATCGAATGGTGTCTCATGGGAAGAAAGTGAAGGAATACCTCGGACCCGAGTTTGCATCTCCATATTTCAGCATCGTGATGCTTCTCGTCGAATCAGCGCTACCACTTGCGTTCTCTGGCATCGCGTTTTTGGTAGCACTTGGGATAAGAAGCCCGATGGAAATGCCATTCTCACGTGTGTACATATTAATGATGGTACGTCCTGTTTTGTGGGTCTAGAAACGATGTTGACTGGGTTTTGTTAGTGTGTGGCGCCACAGATGTTGATCTTGCGTGTCGCGGAGGGAAGGGCGTGGCACAAAGACTCGTTCAAGCCGCCGGATTCAGTGATTGCATTCTCTCCGGTGGATTCATCGCATCCAACTTTTTTCAGTGAGAGCAGGCCAGACGTGTGTGAAGACGATGAGAAGGTTGGTATACCAAGGATAACGAGGCTTGCGTCATCCCCTGAGTGAGGTAGTACAGTCGAATCTCTTACACCCCACACTATAACTTGTACTTTATGGTACTGATTTTTAGTTCTGATAAACCAAATAATGCTACGAATGCGATACTATCATGCAGGTGTCGACGTAAAGTAATTGGGATTTGACGTCTTCCCTGTACCAAGGAAGTGGATCTACCCTGTCGTGCTTGGAGACCGGAGATCAGAATGCTCGGTACTTCTTGACTAGTTGTGCTACATCTTCGGACTATAATTTGATGTTGTTACTGGACAGTCTTGAGGACTGTCAACAAGGGGTAGTGAAATATGATCACGTGACGTTATGAAATGTCAAAGAGAGTTGACAAAGAAAAGGATAAGAAAGAGCAAAAGACCATCATGCAGGGTAAGTTTCATACCCGCTCTGTCTCTTCCCCTCACTATCAGATCCCTTCAGTGACCTCCTCCTCATCGCCTTCCTCCTCACATACCTTCAACATCCCAACCAACTGTCAACAATCCCTTTCGCAAAAGTGTACCCGATGTCCATATACTGGTCCCATTCACACCTTTCCCCCACGGCGCACGGGCGGAGGTCACCTCAAGGTTTGCACAGCCTGCATGGAGAAGCAGAACGCACGCAAGGTCGCCTCGGAGATGGTCGCTGAAACGTCTGGGCGAGGTCAGATCGCAACCGCCGCCATGTCCTTTGACGATTTTCTCAACCTCGTCACCCTCAACAAGGCTCGCCCTTTTGATTTCGATACCATGGTCAGCGTACCTCCCGGCTTCTTTGTTGCCGGTGAACATCTGTACAATCGTTCGAATCGAATAAGAGATTTTTTAGCCGAGGCCTCGGATTACCATTGGAAGTATGTGTATCCTTTTTCTTCCCTGGGCGCTCACACCGACACATCCTCACAGTCAAAAGAAGACGAAGCGCGGGGGAAAATCTACCGTCGTCACGTACTTTTGTGCCCAACTCGAGGGCGAGCAATCCAAATCCCGCACCCAAGATTCGGACCGCAAATCACGGAGTCGAATCACGCGTTACCACTGCGGTGGTTGGCTCCGTATCACCGTCATGGACGATAATGAACACCTCTTGCGGATACGCATGACACACGCCGAGGCCCACCCGAGCTTCCCGGCATCCTTTCGAAGACCACCCCATACGTCCGAGTTTAAACTCGAGACGACACCGAAACCGGTGTCGGTCCCTGTTCCCGTTCCGCAACCACCGCCGCCACCGCCGCCCATCTTTGCAAATATGCAGCATCCGCCGCATTTGATGGTAGAACCCGTTCCGCCTGCAGGCCATCCATCGGTACACCCCACTATACCACCCCCGCCCATACTACACCCCGAGACACAGCAGAAAGACGACCACCCAGCGGTGGAAAACACGCTTGCAGCAGAAGAGGTCGCACCTCAGGCAAGACACAGCCCTGTACGTACCGTTGATTCCCCCCGCTTGCAATCACCGTGCTTCTTGCTTACGCCCTGCGCTTAGCAACCCGTTGTCTATTTCTCACCAGAGCAACTCGACGGCCTCAAGCGTAAATTTGAGGACATGATGGCTGCTGCGAGCGGTCCTGTGCCTCCGGACCTCGCACGCGCACTTGGTTCCGTATTCGATCACATCGAGCGGACAACCACCGATGTAGACATAGGCAGGCTTTCCAAGCGACAGAGAATTTAACGGTCGAATACCTATGTATACGCGTCATCTTTCCCCCCGTTTGTTTTATCAGTGTTGGCGATGTTGCTTTGCTAGTCTCATGTTGTCTAACTAGTAACATGCTTTTTGTATCGGACTGTAGTACACGTAGACCGCCTCTATGGCATAATCAAAACAGGTTTTGTTGAACAACGACCAGCGTTAGATACCCCCTAGTGGATATATATATGCAGCTGGCGGAACCAGGCTGGACAAGCAGCCATTGAAGACATACCCTCAGGTCGAGAGTTCGGTTATACTGATGAACGCCTGGAACAACGCCGGAACGATAAACGGCGCGCGACACTCCCTTTCCACATCGTTCAACGCCAGCTCCGCACGCACCCGCCTCGCCCTCTCTGCATTCAACTCGGCCTCCAATCGCAATAAATCTGTCCACGTCGCGTTAAGTCCAAATAAACGACACCGATCAAAACCGTTATGCGTACCATCGCGCGAGATGCGGTCCGCACCGTCGGGCCGCTCACCGAGCCTCTCGAGGTCGTCCAGGATGACCTGCTCGCGCTCTTGCATCGCCGTCAGTTGGTGGCGCGTGTCCCACAGCTCGCGCATCAGCCGGCTCACATCACGATCGTGTCGGCGCGACGCCTGGGAGTCGCCAGTGCCCAAGGGAGACGAGCTTGGGTGAGGCGAGCCTGGGCCGGGGCTGGGGTGATGTGGTGAAGGCGGGGTCGGGCGCTCACCTTCACCCCAGGCCGGACCTGGACTGAGGGGGCCAGAGACAGGGGTAACGAAGGGGAGCGGCGGACGTGGCATCAGCTCGCCAGGTTCTCGGAGTGGTGAAGGGGGTATCGTCTGCGTAGGCGTCAACGCGTGTGTCGGCGACGTGTCGTCCTCACGCGCGAGCGGGGGAGAGGCTTTCGTTGCGTCTCCCAGGGTGGATGACCCACGTGGTCCGGCGGTGCTGGGGGAGGTCGGCTGGAGCTGGGTGTTGATCGATTGCAGGGGCGTCAGTGGACTCGTGGACTGTGTTTCCGGGGTGTCCAGTTTTTGTCGTGTCACCGCGAGGCTGGGCGGGTCGCCCACACCGCTCAACCGTCTCTTGAGATGGAGCAGTTGTTCTCTGTCAAACCTAGACTGCCATGGGCTCGACTAAGTCAACATAGTGCAAGGACGAGAAGCGCGACGTACGGCGTTGGAAGGAAGCTTTGGAGGACGGGGTGGTGGTAGTAATGGTTTCGCAAGGGGGGGAAACGTTGGTGGCACGGGCATGGGCGTAGGTTGTTGCACCAATGGATCACCGCGCGAAGCTTGTTCTACGTCCGCGGTTGAACAAATCAAAACGTCACTAGGAACACACACGTCCTTGGGTCAGCAAAGCCGCCAAGGCGTCCAGGAAAACAAACTTGCTTTTGAGTCAACGTGATGGACTCTCTGGTGACAGCGACACGAGCGAGGGGGTGGGCATGACGACGCTTCCGAGTGAGATCCACGGATGGATGGGGGTGGTACAGATACAAGGCTTACATGGAGAGAAACTTTCGAAGCTTGCGAGCCTCTGGATCGTCGCTACATAGTTTGAACCATCGCGTGTGCAGGGAATCCTAAATCCACCCATCGGGGTGCACACTCACATCAGCGCGGTGAACGAAACAAAGCTGCTGAACAAGCAGCAGACCACGCACGGTTAATCCCTCTACCTTTGGACTGGTACCTGCTGTAGGCCAGTGGAGTATAAAGGAACCATTGAGCCGGCGGACGTTCTTCTGGGACGGTGAGTGCACACGGAGATGAGCAAGGTCCTTTTTCAAGATAGCGAATTCAGCGGAAGAGGTGGCAGGGGAGGCGACTTTGTTGTATTTTGCGCCACGATACTTGATGACTACCTCGAGACCTTCGACCATCGGCTCGTGGAGGTGCCCGCTAAGCCTTTAAATCATTCCCACGCACCTAGGACAACTGTCGCATCACTGAAAAAACAAGCGAGCGATAAGACTTTATAATCTAAAAATAATCAGGATAATGGCCATAATCTGCCAACGAAATATATAATGTCTTATATGACTTTATACACCTTCCTCCCCTTTCCAATCCACTCATATTTTATCCAGATGGACATTCATTGGGCTTTCGCCACACAAAGATCAACTGTGATAGAAAAGATTATAATGATCCATGCATGCCTCTTAATCAACAAACCGTTAGCTAAGTATCTGTTGACACCATAATGTCCATTGATATGTATCAACTATGATCAGTATCTTCGAAATTGTCATCCTATTTGTTGCGGTTCCTATCACTAAGTCATATTCCCATTGGCAAGATTTATTGGGTTTTCAGCAAGAGTGATACATGGTTTGAATGGATATCCCAGCTCGGGCTGCTACGTACCTCTTTCACAATTAATGCTGACATTGCAGGCACTCCCAAAATATACAATTTATTACCTGAGGTGGCTAAAGCACTAATGCATCAGTACATACACAATCACACTCAGATCTGCAATGATTATACTGATTCATACATACATTTCTTTCTTGATCATCTATGTGCATTTGTAATGGTGCTAGTACAGATTGGATTCAAGTACATGACTCTTGAACGATCAACTACTTGTGAGAGCAGGCCACTGAAAGGGCTTCTGGATGGAGCAGTTGATAATCTGAGACATTGCAATGCCCAAACACAATTCTAGAGTACAATGATGACATCTTTGCTGCTTTATTCAGTGAGCTTGGGATTCAAAGTACTCAACAATGTGGTAGTAGAAGGCTTCGTAGTCGAAGTCCTCATCAATCACAGCCCAAGCTATGGCACTTGGCAATGCAAAGCAAACCTCAATTGCTTATGGCTGGACACTTTGCATTCTGAGTAGATCTGCAACATGATTACATGGACATGGGCCCTTGAAGTGTGGGGCACTGTCATCTCTGTCATGGCTCTGAGCCAAATTAGGGGAGGTAAAGATACATTTAAAGGCCTAATTGAATGTCACTTAGTGTTGGTGAAACCGCTTGAAACCCAAACGAGAACAACCTCAAATAAAGTCCATAGCAAGTAACCACGAGTGAATGACGATAGCTTTTCCATATATGTCCTGAGGAGAATCTTAGGCATGGTGTTCTGACTCGGACGTGAGACCACAAGCCACTCTCAATTATAAACAAATTGAAATGCTCAATGCTCTGAAAATGTGGTTCGACCCCATTGGTCTGTTCAGAACGTCTGGCAAAGGTTTGGATAACTGAAATACTTGTCTGTGTATTCTGGGACTTCATCAGGTTGTGTAGCGCTGTTCTGGCCAGCTGGTCATCAGAGTATGGAAGTTCTGGCAGTGCGCCCGCAAATGAAACCTGCTTACTAATTTTGGCTGCCGTCGTTGTAAATGGGTCTCATAGTAGACGATCCACACTTTCAGTAGTAAAGGGTTTATGAATACAAAAGAAAGTCGCATCCTACAACATGGGTTGACACGCAACTGTAAATGACGTCTAGTAATTTACGCTCTTCAAGTAATCCGCTAGACTCTCGACGACAGACGTGGCCTCCGGCGCCTGGATTGGGTAAACGTACTCGGCAACCAAGATCGCCTGTTTGGTCTTTACCAAAACACACCCGTCGGTCTGAAACACGATCAAGATCAGCCAGGCGGTAGTGGCGAACACCGATCTCGAGCGGTACTTGCCCCTTTCTTTGCATACACGCGCTCCTTGTCACACTGCAGAGTGAAGAACTTTTGTCCAGCTAGACGAACACCGCTTGCTTGTGTGGTTTCAAGGTTATCGAACGCACTGATGACGGCTTTTTGTTCTTGAGGCGAGAGCTGGAGCGAGGTGTCAGTCACGTCTATGCTGGTGGGCGAGATGCGTACGTTGTATCCGGTCGAGATTGCCCATACACCGCCTTTGAGACCTAGAATGGCGGCCTTGTGTACTTTGCCGCTTCCAAGGAGGTTCGAGTCGACATACACTAGAATGAGAGATCAGACGATTTGCGATGACGAGGAGGATGGATGCACCTTGCCAGGACATGAGGGTAGATTGTTGAAGAGGAGGAAAGGGAAAGATGGCCTTGCGTCGAGCCAGAGCCCGGAGATCGCCTGATTATCAAGTGTATGTAAGCCAGTGCTGTGCTCTACTCCTCCTCGTCGCTAGGCTGATATGATTGGTGCGACTACTACGTCTACGTTCTATCCGTCATCTTAACCGTTTACCTCTTCTCAACGGGCTTGTGGTTGACGGCTAGTGACCCCTTTAATACGGGTATGCTGTGATGGCGACTTGTGTTCGACAGCCGGATTACGCTCGATCTCGTCAACGTAAAACTCGTCATAATAAGTGCAGAGTTGAGAAAACGTGTACAGGTTAAAACATATCATACAAACCCACGAAGCGTTACACAAAGGATGATGACATACAACGAGTCCGTATACGTAGCGCAAAAACAACCAAAAATCCAAGATGAGCAGTGCATGGAGAACAAACATACAAAAGAGTGACAGTGAGTGCATACAGGTCGTCGTCGTGGAGCATTCGTGAGAGTGACAACACATCAAGTCTGTAATAGTAAGCATTAGTCACCCGAAACACAGCACAGTCAATCACCGACGTACGTAGGATGTCACATTGACCCAAGAAACCGGACGATTGACTTGTTTAATCAACAACTTGATCTGACAAAGTCGACATAAGTTCGTGCGTGCCACAATCTTTTTCCCCTGTCGATTGATCGTAAAACAATGGAGCGACTGCATGCGGTGGCAACCATGACACGGCACCGTCAACCCACGGGGCTCGCCAAGGACATCGAGCGGTAGGACAGCACATGAGCCAAACACGTCGTCCTCTGCAACGCGGCCCTGGTGATAGAGCGAGTGCGCATATCGCATGCTCTTGTCTACCAGTGCGCCTTGGTTGCGGGGCGTGATCCAGGATTTGGATTTAAAATGTTCGTAGAGCGCCCCGATCATCTCAATGTCGTGTGCTGCGTATTGGAGGAGTTGGGGCGTGAGTGGGCGACCCATCCATATAGTCGAACCATTCGTCTTGTGCATCGCGACGACCTGTGCTACAGCAAAAAAGCAAAGGATAGATAAGCTCGGAAACGAGAAGGGGTGAGGAATGTACTTACGGTCTTTCCCCGTCGTCGATAGCTTGGCTTCTCGAATACACGCATCCATGCCCTGCAAACAATGCACGCCCATAAATAGGTGCGGGTTCTGCCTGATGAGGGGCAAGGGCAAACGCCGGCCACGGGCTGCCAGGCGGGCGATACGTTTCCACTCTTGTTCACCCCGCAACGACGTGCGGGATTCAACCTCTGCGAGCTGGAGATCAAGCACACCTTGGAGTGTGACCCCGTACGTGGCCCATATTTCTAGAAAGTCGCTCCGACAGTCCCACATGATCTTTTTCACCGAGGGATCGGCGAGGATCTGGAGGACGAGACGGAGACATGCGAGAGCGGTGCGTGGTTTGAGTGCGAGGACGTCAAAGACGAATATGTGCTCTGCGTTGGCAGTACCGATACACATAAGTGAGAGCACGCCGTCTGTCACACCGAGGTTCTTGCCCTCGCAATCGACGATAAGAAATGGTGATCTGGCGAGGACGCGCGTGGCATATGCGACAGCGGGTACGCTAGCGCAGTAAGTGTATCTCGTCTGGTGCTCAGTCATGGTCTCATCTGGCTGGTGGTTGGATCACACGAGGCGGTTGCCCACAGCAAGCCACATATGTCCGGGTCATGTCACAGCATCCCAATTCTCATCCATTTTTCGATACAGCGAGAACAACAAGGTATAAAATTACTTGGTGAACGACCGTATAATTTTAGCGGAAATGTGCAGGAAGAAGATGGACCCAATGAATGCGAGCGACAGAATGAGGACCACGTATGGATCACTGGTTGCACACATCAACATAGCACCCTCATATCGAAAATAAACAAGACGTACACTCGCAATCCCGGTGAGTCGTCTGTATAAAGCTTGAGCATCGTCCCCGACGAACCACCTGCACCTGCGGCACGGGTAGAATTGGGTCTCGACACCTGTGAACCACCGGCACGTCGGCTGTGGTAGAAACAAGGTCCACTTGAGTGCGTTATGGCTGGTAACAACTACACGTACCGAATGTTTGCACCAGGAGGTCTGGCGACGACACCTGCCTTGCCATTCGAGGGGCTTTGTGCACGCGAAGAAGCGTCAGAGTCGGACTGGTCGTCGTCAGCAACGAGAGCGAGAACGGCGGGGGACACACATACCATTAATGCAAGTACGAGTTGAAGCAAGACTTAGGAAATTAAATAACTGTGTGTCGTGGAAGGTCCGTGGGAACTCTCACGAACAGCATCCGAACCAAGTCATCGGAATTTCCTCTTTCGATAGAACTGTAGTAAGCTTCCTTGATCATTAATTATCATCTTCCTCATGTCTCTGGTGCGTACTTGGACTCGTCTTTTAGTTGTAGAACATCCTTGAACTCCTCTTAGCTTACTGCACTCGTCGCACGAGGCCCCGTCGTGCTTGCCGAATACCAGCAACCTGGTGGTAAAGACTTTACACAAGGCACGTTCCTCTACCGAATCCATCCATCAAACTCACCTCCACGCAGCGACCCAAACAATCTTATCAAAGATACCCCCAGACGATAGCAAACTCACCTATGTCTGGGACCAATACCTCTTCCACTACATCTCTGAAGCCGGTTTCATCTACCTCGTCATGGCAGACGAAGCAGCCGGACGGTAAGCCCTCCAAACAACACACACCCACGATCGAACCCACAGTCTGATCCGTCTCCGACCACAGCAAAACACCGTTCGCGTTTCTCGTCGATTTGCAACGCAAGGTACGTCCCCTCGATCCGTTCCACTCATCCCAGGCACCGACACACCCCCAACCAGTTCACTGAACTCCCCTCCCCTTCCTCCTCCTCCACCGTGTTGAGCGCTACACCCGCATACAGCCTCCAAGGCTCCTTCTCACCCACGATCGCCTCCCTCATGCACACCTACAACACCAACCCACCCGTCGACCAAGTCGCACGCGCCCAAGCAGAACTCGACCACGTCAAAGACATCATGGTCAAGAACGTCGAACAGATCCTCAGCCGTGGCGAGCGCATCGAGCTTCTCGTCGACAAGACAGACACGATGGCCACACAGGCGACCGCGTTCCGGCGCGGTGCACGTACGGTGCGCCGGCAGATGTGGTGGAGGAATACCAAGGTCGTGGCGCTCTCCGTCGTCGTCGTCTTGTTCTTGCTGTATATCTTGGTCGCGCAGTTTTGTGGGGCGGCATTGCAGTGTGCAGCATGAGTGCGGTTTGGTGATGTCGTTTTTTTTTTTATTGTTCTTCGTTTCTTTCACTTGATTCTTGTAGCATTTTGATGGTCTATGCTGATGTATCCTACGCCCCTATATGAACTAGGTTATGCATATATGTTCAAGTATATATCTTGACTCATGCATTCAATCCTCGCTCTGATGTGCTGAACAGGCTAGTCGTTACATATAAAACAGCGGGGAGTAAAGGTAACCCTAATCGTACACGCACAACCTTTAACAAGGTACATACAACCTACCACGTCGCTTCACACAGCGCACATCCACCAAGGGCACAAGGTATCACAATTACGTTACATACATTACTCGGCCGTGCACCCAACCAAACGCGTTCGGTCAAGTCCCAGCCTGCATACACATGAGAAAAGCAATGATGGGAAAAGAAAAGAGAGAAAAAACAACGTTATCCATTGCGTTCTAGGATGTCCGAGAAAATGCAAGGAAACAAATGGACGAAACCGGAGGGAAGCAACAAGGCATATAAGATGGGCAACGCCTACACAAACGTCTCGGCCGGAGCACGGTACACAGCCTTGGTCCGTACACTGCCAGTCTTGTGACGGGAGAGCGGGTACGCGTCCGTCGGAACGTTGGTAGTATCCTTGAGCGAGCCGGAAAGCGAAGCGGTTTCACGGAGACGGCGGCGTTCCTTCTCGAGCCTCTCGAGCCTCTCCTTCTCCAACTGCATGGCCACGTCACTCGCACGCACCAGTGGCTTCCGGTCAGGAACGCTGGTGTCGTCCGGGTAGTGCGCAACCGACGTCGTCGAGGATCCATGTAGGGTAGAAGATGGGCGAGAAGGGGTCGTCAGACGCGAAACAGGTCGTGCGAGTGTTGGTTCCGGGAAATCGCCGCGCTGTTGCATGTGTCCGTGAAGTAGCGAGGGAGGTCTAGGGCTATCGAGGAGATCGTGCAGTTTCGACACGAGGTGATCCTTATGCACCGACTCGATAGAATCCCGTCGGTTGAGGTCTGTCATCTCGCGGGTGTATCCGTCCTTGCTCGAACGAGGACCTTGTGGCATCACCATGCGATCCGAAGAATAGCGACGGGGAGATGGGGGCCGGCTACTCATGACAACGTCGTCTCGCGGTTTGGAACATGAGATGCCCGATGGCCACTGATCAGCCGTGATGGACATCGCCATGGCACTCGACTGGCGAGACGGCGGGGTCCGGGATGGTATGGGAATAGGATCTGCCTTGGTCGTCGGTGGTTGGAGGTGCGCAGGGAACGGATACGCCATGGCAGTGGCGTTGCCGGAATCTTCTAGTTCAGACTCTGGCTCGGTCTCTTCTTGAATGGGCGATTTGACCCGCTTTGCCTTTACGATCTCTTCCGGATCAGAGTCGTCAGCAAGTGCCATCAAGGACGGCGCGGCCGACACCAATGGTGCAGTGACCTCTGCGAGAGGTGATAGATGAAGGTCATACTCTTCATCAACGACTTTGCCTTTGGTCGTCTCCAGCTTGGACAAGGTCAAGTCTTCGTTGCCTGAGGAAGAACGTTTTGGCTCGTTCCTGTAGAAATACTGAAGCTCCACTGTTCTGGGAGGGGCTGCCGTCACCCCACTTGAACGGAATCGATCGAGTTCTTCACGTAAAGACCGACATTCTTGATTTACAGACTCCACCTGAAAATGGGTCTTAGGGAGATAACGGGAATATAAATGGATCGACTTACTTGGCTATAACTAATACGTTAGCGACAGATAAGGCATCATGATGGGATACCTACCCTTTCCAAAAACTGTTCATCAGATCATAATGCTCCCTGAGACTTTTCTCAATGGCAAGCGCGGTTTCTTTCTCATCACGACTCGTGCGATCCAAATCCTCGTACTTGAGGCGTGCCGCGTCAAGTTCAGACGTCAAGCGATCGCGTATCTCGTCACGTGTAGCTGATGTTTCACGCAAGTGTTCCGCTTGTACGACCAACTTTCTCTGGGCCTCCAGGAGATTATGTAGTAAAAGGCAACTGACCCTGACGGGGGTGTACTAGAAATGGGACCACATGAGACCTTTTGTTCAGGGATCAAAAAGGGTGAGACAAAAAGAACCTGATTGCCGGGCTGCGACTTGTAGTATGCCCTACATTCGTCGATGACCCTCCGAATCTCGTTGACCTTTCCGCCCTCCTTGACGATGCGTGCAACATCGTCGAGAAGACGCTGAGATTCATTGTCAATCTGCGGTGCTAACACGACGGGTTCAGAGGACGGTTCGATGCTGGTCGTTCGCGTGGACGGATCACAGTCTACGTGGAGCTTTCGAATGTCGCGGGGAGAGAAACGCTCGCGGCAGAGGGGACACTTGTGCTGCATGAGATGGTCGAGACATCTGAGATGGGGTCAGACACGCTCTCGCTCGAGACGACGGGCTCACTTTTGGCAAAAGACATGGCCACACGTGATGGCATGGGGCACGTTAGCCCCAGTGGTGTAGCACTCGAGGCAGACGTCGCATGTCGAGTTAGGACCGAGCACAAGCATGATCAAGAGAGAGAGAAAGGGACTGGTTAAGGACCCTCTCAAGCGTTAAGAACCAACGGTGGAGCGATTCGGATATAAAGAACGGGGCGGCTATACAGCCTGGCCAAGTGCGCGTGTTGGCCTGGAATGGTGCAAGCACCGAGCGAGGGTGTTTTCAACATTGGAGCGTTGACAACATTATATGGCAGACACGAGGCCGCTACTAAGCGACGTGAGATCCAAGTCGGTTACATACAGGCCCATCAGAATATCAGCTATGTGACAGATAAAGCTATTCGAACTCAGTTGAACGCACCAAAGTCATTTCGGGCTTTCTGGGATAACGGGGGGGGTTCGTTGGCATGGACCTCGGAAAATCCCTTCCCGTTGGCGGCCCGAGCTTATTTGTCCTCGTGTTTTCCGCCATGGTGCTGCGTCTTGTAACCCTTGCTGTACACCCGAACGACGTTGTTTTACACGTTGTTTGCTGTACAACACCCTTGAGACCCGACCAGTTTTCAGTCCTTCAGTCCTCGGCTGGCAGTGTTTTGGAACGTGCCAAAAATTGTCTTGTGTACAGTTGTGGAAGCGTCCTTTCCCGGTTCTCACCCGCACCGTTCTGCGGAATGGAGCGTAGTCTCGGAGATGGCCAACTACTTATTTTTCCTTCAGACAAGCATGTGCACCGGTTACGCCCGCTCGGGTTCCGGTAATGGGTTTGACATGCGGGCCAATCTGGCCAACACACGTTGCTCGGCGGCAAAAAACCTGATTTGAACCCCCATTCATATTTGGTTCCAGGTACGTTTTGGCTCGGATCTTCGCAGAAATAATGGATCATAGCGCTTGCTTTACTTGGTGTTCATGCCGGAATGGGGCCACAGTTCGGCCTATCCATTTCCCCACAGGTTCGGGTTATAGTACTAGTGTAAGCTCTTTCTGTTTCTCTCTGCGCTTTCCCTTTTCTCCCCACCATCGCCGCTTCAGCCTATCGACTTCCAACATCCGCCAGCGACCGCTCCGGATCCGGTCAACGTAAACCCAACATCTTGAGCGTAGCCTAAGATCGTAAGACCCTACAGCCCCTACCGTTCATCGCGGATCCCGAGATGGATCATGGAATACGCCTCGGTCGGGTACCCGCGTCCCAGATCCGCCGATAAGTGATCGTAATTCTCCAACTGCCAAGAGTCCTGCGATCCTTCGGTATGACGATCACCACGGCATGACCGATCCGCCTGCATCCCATCAGCAACCATTGGAGTCGGCTCAAGCTTGTCTCTTCTTTTCGGGTGAAAGGCAGGGTGCAATTGGCTATCTGCATCAGCTGGTCCACTTTGAACGACCGCGGCTGGTCTCACGATGGCTGTGCCCGCAGCGCAACTGGAAGTACTTGCTTTGCTCCACACTCCCACCGTATCGGAGGTTTATCTCTAGCATCGGATGATCAAGTAAGCAGAGCAGATCACCTGCATTCAGGCACCCAGGTGGCGTTGGCACGAACTAACTGCTCACCGACGGGTTGATCATATTTTGGATCCCCCCAACGGCCAGTATTGAATGGTTGTGGTCATTCACTGAAGCCTTGAGAGGGATTGCCCAAGAGAAGTTCGTTAATGATGATGATAAGAGTGAGAACGAGCGAGCTCGTCGGACGTGTTGCCATCCTTGACCTGCATCGATTGGTCCACAGCCTGCCAAATCATTCTCACGCCTGATTGCCGGTACAACGACCCAGGAAGCAAAAAGCAGGAAAGAGAACGAAGAGAAGAGAACGCTTCATAAATCTGGCTTCGGAATCGTTTCCTAAATAGCAGTCCTAAAGCAACAAAAAAAGGCGTAACAAAAAGGTGCTTATCGAGATCAGGTTGGATAGGCAAGCAGTTCACACGAAACACACGTCCCGTAGCAATGCGCTAGTTCTGCCATCAGAGCATCCGGGAGCCTCATGGCCCTCAATTTGAAGTACACAAAGAAGACTAGATTGCAATCAAGGGTCCAGAACCATGTATGTAACCAGGAATATAACGAACGGTATCGCGAGACACTGACTAAATCAAACATAACAATACACAATCCACACAACACGAGAACAACGAATCGACGAGCGTCTATACTTGCGATTATCACAGAGAGAAGTGACGAAAATGAAATGAAATGAAAAAAGGTGCAAGAAGTTGGCGATCCAGGACACCCAGGAGAAAGATGGTTTCTATTCATGCGCGACCAGCCCACAAGTGTATAATGTTGGGTCCACCGACAATCGGTGTGGGTGCAAAGATTTCAGGTCCAGACGGAGCTGAAAACGAGTCATGCGTCGGAAACGAGGCATCAAAATGCAGAGATAACGCGTTGGTGCTTGTGATATCAGCGGCGTTGACAACCCTGCCGCTGTCAGGGTGCAAAGCCTCCGCGATGTTGGACTGCAATGCGTGGCGTCGCTGGCCGTTCGTACCTTCATCGCTCCTTCTTGCACGAGGCGGTTGACGCTCGTGAGGTGTCTCCGTCGCATGTGAGGTCCTCTCTGAATGGGACGACGTCCTTCGGTGACGCGACGTCGTATTCTCCAGGTCGTGGCGATTGCGCGAGCCCGAGTAATCCCCTTCATCCTCCCTGATAAGACCCAAGCTCGATACATCCGATTCCGAGCCAGGTAAACTGCCTGTAACGGTAGGAGTTTCCGTCTCATCGTCCTCCCCTTCCTCGCTAGTAACGATATCGCCAAGGTCCTCGCGTCCTACGTATGATTCACCAGCAACACTTCCTTGCCCCCTGACCCCACCACCGTTGTGAAGCCCGACGAGCAGTCCAAGACTGCTCATACTACCTCCGCTGATGCTGTCCCTGGATAATGTCTGTACCGTGCCCCACGTGGTTTCGCTCCTCGGGCTTTCATTCTCTACCGTGAGCGGCGCAGCAACTCCGTTCACCGTCCTGTGGCGCCTTGCCAGGTCATCAGCTCCACTGACCCCATGACGCGGGGCACCTTCAGTCACGGTACGACGAACACCACGAGCCCGGTCAATCATCTGCGCAGGAACTCTCCGGCTGCCACCAAGCTGCGGCGGATCAAGGGGGGTCTGATCACCTAACCTCCGTGTCAATCGCTCCATGTCGACAGCCTGGGTCGTATTCCTTCTGATGAGGCCCCTCGGCCGGTTAATTGGTGTAGCGTCTTCATCCGGGGTTGACACTGTTCCTGACCCAACCGGTTGTGGCACTCCCATCAAACCCAAGCCACCAATTGGTTGGTCAGGTGACTCGTGTACAGGAAATCCACGGTCCGACCGGTCACTTCCGTACGATGATGGCGCAAAACTGGGGGGCTCGCTGGCGATCTGAAAGCCGGTGTCGAAGCCAGAACCATAGCCTTGAATATACGCCTCTGCAGATGCGAGACGCGCGCCCACAGAGGGCCGTGGACCTGCAACAGAAGCGCCGATGATAACGCCATTCGTACCGTTCGTGCGGCCTCTCCGTTGAATCTCCTGAACCTCCCGTTCCTCGTCCGACCGCCTTTCTTCGACGAGCGGGTGATGTGCCCAGCTTGGGGCTGGGGAGGCGGCGGGCACGGCACGCGGAGCCAGAACAGGGCCGGTGACGGCTTTTTTCGACCTCCCATCCGTGCTGGCGTACCTTGCCTCAGAAGCACCTGTATGACTGGATTCCGCACGCGGTCTCTTCTCCCCCTGATGATGGTTAATACCGTTGAGTTCCTGGGTCGAGGGTCTTCTGCTCCGCTCATCTCCACGCGGAGCCTCGGCATGCCGTGCACGTGGTACGGCGAGAGGCTGGGCGATTTGGGTAGAGGGTATATATTGAGTATGTGCTATTCCACCATAAGAAGCGACGGACGGATGGCCGTCGGTGGTGCTTGCGGAGACGGTAGGTTGTACCCTCGGAGGTGGTGGTGGATACGGTACTGCAGTTGGAAGAGGATCTGAGGTGTCCGCGGCTCCAACTGGCCTTGCAAAGGGGGGAAATCGGTCAAGAGGCAACGGTTCAGGTGGTGGTGGGAGAGGATTAGAAGTATTACGATAAGACGGTTGTGTGTCACCACGAAGAGAATCTATTTCGGCATGAAGCCGAGATAACTGAAAAACATGAGTGAGTCGAGCAATATCTTGTTCATCTTGACTCACTTCCCTGTTCTCGAGCGCGTCAGCTCCACCTCCTTACTATATAGATGGAGAGGCTCTTACGATGTATATCTACTCTCAATCTCGTTGATCCTGCCCAACAAGCTTTCTTCTACTGCACGAGATGTCTTTAAATCTTGGTGAGCGTTGCGTCGATGGGCCTTCAGCTCGCGGCGAACACGACGGAACTCTGCATACTCTCGCTCATTGCGCTCTTGCAATGCCTTGAATCGCTGGAGGGAGGCCAATGCGGCACGCAGTGGTCGATGCTAACTCGGGGAACATGTGAGAACATCGCCACTACAGAGCGGAACAACTCGGATCCAAAGAACCCGCAAAGACGGTCCCCGTCCACCCAAGCGCGGTGATCTCGCTCTACTGTATAAGAATGCTTCATACTCACGGAATTCCCCTCTGCAGAGTTGTTGGCGAGCCACTGGTCGACTTCGGTGACGACCTCGATGATTTCGACATCAGGAACGTCTTCGACAGACACGAGCGCGACACGTTGGAGGAGTTGCGTAGCTTCTTCCTCGATCGTTTCTTCGGTAGCTCCGTCAAGTTCGGGTGGACCCGCCACATGCAGTTTTTTGACACGTTCGGGCTGAAATGCTTTTCGGCAGAGTGGGCATGCACTCGGAGAGAGGTTCCGAAGACATCTGGGTACCGAAGCGTAGTGTGTCAAGTGCACGATCTGATGTGTCCTGTAGGGAAGTACGCACGTGAGACAGAAAATATGACCGCACGCAATGGCGTGCGGCGAATTAGCGGGTTCAGAGGAGATAATGTACGGATCCAAGCAGACATCACAGAGGCTGGCGGGGTGGACCACGAGCATAGCAAATACGAAAACTGAAAGAACTGAAACCAGAAACGGCCGTCGAGGCTGATATCAACACATAGCATAAACGTGCAAGCAGCAAGGTCGCTCAGCGCACCAGGTGCAAGGGTTCTCCGCTAACCCTTCTCCGCTTAGTCATTTTCCTTATTTGGCAAGTCTTGCCATTCGTCCCTTCTCTCTTTCAATCTTCCTTCTCGTAACGTTTGTCATCGCTTGTGGCCCCCTGACGACGTCAGTGGCATCCAGTCAAAAGCGAGCAATATCCTGATTGGCCTTGGCGTTGATTTGTGGTGAGTCAGTGATCATAGTGTCATCCTTGTGCAGGGGCCATGCTTGTTTGCTGAGTCGACCGTGAAAGTTACTTCGTCACTTGATAAATGAATTCTCGGTGGCTGACTGCTAGGGCTTCCTCTGACAAACTATTTGATGTCTGCGAAAAGAGTATCTCGACGGACGCTTACAGAAAGCTCCATATATCCATGCCAGTTAAGTAAGAGGCCAACGATTCTGATGAAGCTCACCATTTGAAATTTGTGCAGTGCCAGCGGTAACAGGCACCACTGTGTCCCGATCAATTACCGAACGATGCGGGATGCTATCCTTCTCTCCCAAGTGGGCGTTGCCTTGAAACGCCAACGGCTATTGCGGGGAACAGAGTGAAAATTTCGACAAACAACGTGGTCCTACCTTCACCACAAATGTGCATGAACGTCTTGAAACATCCGGATGACCATGCTATACAAGGAAATGTGAAGAATGAACATCGGTAAGGATGCGATCGTACTTGGGTGTAGGAAAACTTACACAACGGGCAAAGTACAGTACTCGGGATGTTTGAAACTGATCACGAAGTGGTCACGCAAGGCAATGGATAATGATTAAGAACCATATGGGACATCCCGGTACGCGTAACAGTCCGAGAGCTTTGATGAGCGATTGTTTCATGTATTTCTTGCCCCTTGTCTGGGGAGAGCTTGACGAGATCGGAGACACAACGTCAAGCATATATCCCTGGCCCGGGAAATCTGCAAAACTCACTGAAGTCCGTCCACACACCAGTACTCTTGCTTTTTTTGCGTTCATGAGAGCACTCATGTCGCAGCAATCAATCAACTTGCGCGGGTTTATACATGAAACCATAACAACCGGACCATTGACGGTCATTTCCTTCGGCCAATGGTATGCTTTTTTTTTTTTTTCCTTTACAGCTATATACACGTTGTCGTCATCTTCCAAGTCGAGCCCGGTGAGGAAGTAGGTTTTCCACATCTTTCTGAAAGTTCACTTTCAAGTTATTGATGAGCCAACCTCTGCGAAGCTTGTGAAGACATACCAAACTCCGTGGTCGGGATTTATATCAACAAATCCTCTCCATTTCCTTGGAGGTGCCACTGCTGGCTGAGACGGCCTCGAGATATTCGAAAATAGCCCACGCAGACGATTATGGCGATGGCGGGTTCTGTATAATTCGGCCCCTCGGAGAACACCCACGGCTACTTTACCCTTTCATCAATACCATGGAGGTGTGGTTGAATAATTCTGCTTACGATGTCGTCAGAGATATAGAACCTAAATATTCACTGTGGTTCCCGATGGTGCTGCGATTTCGATGCACGGGCTCAGGGTACTTCTAGATGACCTCAACACGGTTCAGGTGAGTCCCGTCACTGGAGGATACATGAACGGCGCATGGACTTTGTCCAGTAGCATGTCGGTAATGTTGTACAGAATACTCGGCGGGTCCGCGCGTGTGCATGCATACAACGTAGAGATGCATAAACTTCGATGCTCCACAATGAACATGTCTATTAGGGGCAAACCTCTTTTAAGGTTCAGATTACTCCACTCTTGGCACCATTGATGCTCAGTCTCACAAAAGTGAACTGTACGGTTATTTCTTTTCGAGTGGGATCAAGGGAAAACGATGTTGGATCCTGGTCTTGAGGTGCTCTGAACTAGTGTAATCATTTTATTACAGAAAAAGACGAACGACCGCGGGGCAGGTGTCTCGGACAACACCTGATGCGCGTCGATCAGCGACATTTGATTACGACCAAAGTACCAAACATGCGATTTTTATCATGGTATTCACATGCGGACAGAAACGCAGAGATCACAGACGACGACCACGGCGACCACCCTATCAAAACCGCGATCAACAAACCAAGTAACAACAAGAAGATGGGCATTACCTTTCTCCTCGTAGAGTCGGTGGGGATCGGCGTGACGTCTTCGATTCTGCCGATACGCATACCTGCACGGGCGAGTGCACGGAGCGCGCTCTGTGCACCGGGGCCAGGCGTTTTCGTGCCGGTGCCACCAGTAGCCCGGAGTTTGATGTGAAGCGCAGTGATACCGACTTCACGGCAGCGTGCGGCGACATCCTGAGCAGCCAACATGGCAGCGTATGGCGAAGACTCGTCACGATCTGCCTTGACCTTCATTCCACCTTTGGAAGAGAGGGCTTCAGACGATCGTTGAACTTGGTACAGACGGAAATGGGACATACCAGTGACACGGGAGATGGTTTCCCTGCCAGAGAGATCGGTGACGTGGACGAACGTGTCGTTGAAAGAAGCGTAGATGTGTGCAACGCCGAAGACGAGCTCGCCCTCAGCGACCTGAGGACCGAGCGAGACGGTGGTTTCTTCTTTGGCGACCTTTTTCTTGGGAGGCTGTAGACATCCACTCGTCAGCATCGTCATCCATCGGTAAATTTCCACCGGATCGACGGAACATCGAGATAGGTGCACGCATCGAGATGTCCTGCAATCTACGGTGGTGAACACGCACCATTTTGACGAGGCTTGAGGCGTAGAGACGTTGACGGACAGTTCTGTGTAGATGCTTGCTCCAACTCTTTGGTGGCACAGAACAATACCAAACAAACACAAATATATCTATCAAAGCTGTGGTAATAGAAAATAACACTCTTATCATAATGTTCATCGTGCTAACCTACACCAGGCGTACAGTCTCCATTCTGATCTATACAGGAATTGATTATCATGACGCCGGCTGTTTGCTATCAGTAACGGGACATATCTGTCCATCTCTCCTGATGTACTGGTTCCGTTCCAGATAAAGAGTGCAGGCGCAAAAGCCATCCCATCACTACTCCCTACCTTCTTATCATGTCGACCGCCCAGTGCTCCGCTCTCAACAACGCCCTGAAAAGCCAAGGTACGCTTCGCCACATCCCCGTTCCCATCACATGCTTATCTCGAAATGGACCTGTAAATAGGGCTCACGAACACCCAGCTCGCAGCCCGGGTCGGCTTAAGCGAGCAACGTGTCGGGGAAAGTATGTGATCTTTTGTTGTGCCAGCGTGCATGTCGTGATCGCTACCTCGACCTCTAGTCTTGGTGGGTGCATCCAGGCCTACTGCCCAAGAGTTCGACGCTTTCGCTCTGGCGCTCGGCCTCTCCAAACCCGTTAGTAAAATATCCTTCCCCTCCATCCCAACCACGCGCTAACTATGTTGTGGTCTCTCTGCTTGTAGTCTAGCCACGCCAAGGTCACTGCCTAGGGGTTGCCACACTACATGGGTTGCTCCATGCTGTACAAGTATCTGTAGTATCACCTTGACATCAATGTACCTTTGCAGTCCCAAACCTTGACTAGGACTATCTGGCTCTATCGGCCATCTTACGCTTGACCTCCTGTCGGAATGGTGCTTAAATAAACTCCGGATACTGTAGACTGGCAAAGTGTCACTACAGTCAATGAAGGACGCGTGACAAAATGCCTACATGCTAATGATCGATTGACTCAATCCTTGATATAGAACCCCATGCGTGATCCATATGCGCTCCGTCCGCACGTCGTAGTATTGTTCATAAGAACAAAATGAGCGTCCTCTCATCTTGAAGGGTCTGGTTTTGCTTGGACTGGTGCTTGGCGTCACTTCGATAGAAGACACGGACTCGGACGCTGCGAACTCATCCAGTTATCTCCCGCATTCGCCAGTGCCTGTGGCGCAAAGTGACGAGACCGATTCTTCAAAGCACCGCCGCCGTGTTTCAACGGCCATTGGTCCACGAAGGCACGGACGTAGATCTGGCAATTGGAAAACTATCGCAGTGCACTACATGCCGAGGATAGAAGCCACTTCAGGCTGGGCTGAGTTGATCAGCATGGTACGCGGCACTTTTTTCTCTTTGCTTCGTCCCTGGTATCCATCAACGACGGATGGGCTTGTACTCCCGAATTTGAAAACAGACTTGTTCCAGTGGAGATGCAAAGACACAGGATGACGACAACGTTGACACGTTCTCCGGGTTGGGAGCCTGGAGATCAGCGAGACGAAGGATTCGATTACGGCGCAATTCGAGCACGTTTTGACGGGGCCAAGATAACGACAAATCATTGGATGGCTTCCTGCACCGGACCGATAGTTGAATGCACTGATAGGCCCGCTTTCAGCTCCAAAGAGCACAGACGGGGTAAGATCCAGCAACGGGGATGGAACGCTCGACGGTTTGACGCAAACGCCGTTCGAACATTTGCCGTTGACGATGCTCTTCTCTCCGATCCAGACCGATACGTATCGTGTCCCGGCCCGCCAGTTCAGTCCGTTATCACCTGGCAGGCCCGACGCAGCCGCGGTATCGGCGACACTGATCGTTTTAGTGGCGCCAGCGCCTCTCGTCCACGCGCGTCTGTCTTGCTAGTAGTCTGGAAGGACTCTTGCCTCCTCTCTTCTTGGCAGAAGAATTAGGCTATACGAAACAACCATTAGATCGATGTAGCGAATTAGGCATCGTGATGGCCGACGCCACGCTTGCCGCCCTGCGCCGTTGCTCCACCGGCAGCTCACCGCGGACTCGAACCCGAATCCCGTTTGACCTTTTCGACTCGGACAATGCGACGGACCCGAGGTACTAGAAGCCCCAAGTGGGTCCTTGAATGATTTGGAATTTCAAGAGCATCCCGAGCATGGTCCAACACAAAAGTGGTTAGTGACCCTGTAGACATGCTGCATGGACAAGGCAGCGGGCCTTGCTTGTATATATGTTACGAACCTCGGGGTCGCGGAGATGTGACGCACGAGTTGTAGTCGCCGCCGCGCCACATCTGCCCACCAAGTATCTCATCATGCATACGTCGTCGCTCACCGATGGAGATATGTACGGGTCGGCAAAGAAAGAACACGGCCTCGATGGCGGAACGAGCCGCACGTCTGGCGATCCTCCCTCGAGTATCCGAACCTGGGCGGACATGTGTCCCGTACATACCGAGCTCTTACGGTATCGAGCTGTCAATATGATCAAACGACGCCGTTGTCCCAATATCGCCCACCAATATCGCCCTTTATTCTGCGATCAAATCGCTCGACCTCTCAGGTAGAGCGTTATTATAATCTATAACCGTACAATGAGTCGACGGACGTGACGATGCTAGCATCTGCCTATCACCACTGACTGACTCATTCGAAGAAATGATGCATTCTTCATATATAATCAGACACGCGCGAAACGGTCTGGCAGAGGGACGTTACGTCAATCACACCAACTCGTGCCCTGGAGCCTCGAGGCTCGAGACACACGTCGATAGATCATTAGATATGAATGCATTAGCCGATATCAATTGTATCATCGATATCGATTCGGAAAACAACATGCACGGAACACACCGTACAGTCCATTGACATACGCTCATGTCCATGAATCCTACGTCCATGATCCATATCGCCAAGTGATCGATCGATCGATGAGTGGATTCAAGTGCCCTCCTCTCGCCAGTTCGTATACGTCCAGCTATCCACGCATGAACCCACATCCGGTCGTATCACGCTATCGCCCCCCATATGCATCCTGGCACGGTATCGTTGATCGACACGTGTAGTCAACGTTGTCGCGTTCGCATCCACTACGTCCCCCCCCCCAAATCTCATTCTCAACGTTCCCTGAGCGTCGCCTTATCAGTTGTCGTTCAAACCGCATACTGTTGTACGTATGTGTGTATGTAACCCCCACGTTTTTTTCCTTTTTCCTTTTCCTTTTCTTTTTTTCTTTTTCGATGGGTCTTCCAAACCTTGGCTTCGTCCCGTTGCCCCGTTCTGAAAACGCCGCCCATCGAGATAATGATTTATTTGACTTGGCACGACACGATTCGAACCACCGCCGCCGACCAAGCAACGTCATGCCATGGCCAACGTCGAGAATGGATTTCCAATTTCTTGCGAATGCGATGACGAGAGATCACATCAACAACGAATGGGCGGTGCTTGGCTGCGCGGTGCCGGTGAAACGTATGCGCGCGCCGCATCTTGAACAAAGATGACCAATGCCAACGCCATGCTGTGTCCATGTGAAGGATTGGAAACGATTTTGCCGCAATCATGCCACGAGTCAGGGTGAAAGCGATGACGCATCACAAATCAGGATATCGCAGAATGCCGCAACACCCACCGATTCAAGAAGGTACCATACCCATATTTCATCAATGATCCGCCCAACGGAACAAAATTTACGGGATACCGTCAACACTGAATGGAAGCAGTAGTCATCAATGTCATTCGTCCAAAGCGTTCGTAACAAAAATCATGTACCAAACCCATAGAATGCAGAAGTCTACAAATCTGCAAACCGGTTTATAAGTCGTGAATGGATCGTACCAACGTGAATGCGGCGAGGCAAGAAAAGAGGAAATGCAAGGCTACACAAGTATGCAACTGCTGGACCAACAGCACTAGAAGACGCTCTCCTTGACGGTAAAGAAGGTCAAAGGCAATAAGTAACAGAAAACTGGAAACGAGACGTGGCTGAGAAATCTATCCAACAGCCCAGACGAGAAGACAAGGGGATAATGTACGATACAGTAGAAAAAGAGTATTAGCGCAAGGAGCAGCAAACAAAAAAGACGAGAGACTAGCACCAGAGATGAGGAAAACGAGGATCAGCGAGATGAGGGGAACCAGCAACGAAAAAAGACCTGAGACTAGAAGGAAACGGTAAGCGAAATCAAGATGAGACGGAAGATAGCAATAAGAGAGATATTAGGATACTAGTCCCGAGACTGCTGGACTGAAATCCAAAGAAAACGAAAAGTCTATGAGGATATGCCGAGGTATCAAGCTGCATTGGATCCTGATGAACGGGTGCGATTAGTTGCGTACGGATAATTGATCGTCTTGCCTGTGGGAGGGCTGTACGCAATATCTGGGTTCGGCATCCAACGTTCATGGATTACTTCTCTATCCGATTCATCAGAATAGGAGCGATGAATCTTTTGAGGAGAGGTAGTGGAGAAGGACATAGTTCTAGGTTTGGAGGGTGGCACTGGAGAAGTGGGGCGGAGATTAGAGGAACGGAGGGGTGTCTCATGACGGACAGCAGGCGTCGTCGTGCGTGCAGGTGTGACAGGTCTGGAGCCGGGAGAAACAGAAGCGCTGCGCATGTGATGAGAAGCAAAGCGGGACACCGGCGTAGGAGTGGAAGGTGGCATGGGGGGAACGCTGTATACGGATGCACCAGACGAAGACACTGACGGATGACGAGCCTCGCTGACCATGGTAGGGGCGGCAGAAGAGGAACGAGTTGGCGAAACGGAGCGTGCGGCGGATTTAAACGCCATGCGACTATGCTCTGCACGCAGAGATTGACATTCTTGTACTTTTTGGGTATAAAGGGTTTGCTATGCGAGCCGTAACGTTAGGCAAAAAAATACCCCGTAACAATGAAAAGTATTTACCTGTCTAAAGGAAGGATGAGAAATGGAGTCGAACAATAGAGGAATGGAATGGAACATACTGTTTAAGCTCAGCTTCCAACTTTGTCACGGTTAGTTCCATGTCGTCCAGCTTCCCTTTGAGATTGGCCTCGACAGACTTGGCCATTTTTGTTACTTCGGAATGAGCGAAGTGGTTCACAAGGATGGCTCTGAGCAGCGCCGCACTCAAAGCAAGAGAAGAAACCTGAAATGTGACTCGGTTTATTTTTATTTTTTTTGGAAATGGGTAGAGGGGACGTACCTGATCGTCTTGTTGTTTTTCGTCATGAGTCAGCCAATCTTGAAGTTCTTTGTGGAGCGTGGAGACTTCCTCGACTGAACATTTTTTTGCGGCCACGGCGGCGACCTTGTCCTCGAGACGACGAGCCTCGGCACGAGTGCGGGAGAATGGGGGCTCGACGATCGGGAAACGGGGTGGCTGGTTGAAAGAGGAATCTCGGGCCTCTTGCATGCCACCCCGCCGCCTTGGGGTGGCATATCCGCTTGCAGAAAAGTCAATACGGATAAGACGGACATCGTCACTGGTGAATTGTTCACGGCAGAAAGGACAGACGGGTTTGAGGCGAGGAAGTGTCTTTTCTACGATCTTGTGGCAACAGGTTGAACATAGGACATGGCCTAGCAAGTAGGATTTAGTCGAGATGAAAAATTTCGAGGATAGGAAATGCATACCGCAGGGAATGGAATGGGGGATGCAGTGAGGGCCGTACTCTTCTGCGCACACGTCGCAGACCGAACCAGGACTGAGCGTCAGCATGAGGGTCAAGACGATGAAACCCTTGCCAGGTTTACTAGAGGGAAATGTATGACAAGGGATATCGTTTGACGAGATGGTGGTGGATAAATAGCATGAGACGAAAATTCGTGAGTGTCGGACTTGCCAAACTTTAATCAAAGTTGGGCTGGACCAAACAAATACCAATTTTATTACAATATTCCATTAGTACTATTTTAGGGTTAGGGCTTAGGGTATCCACACAGCCACACCGCCGAGCGCGCGCCGCGTGTTTTCTTCCGCTGACAGCGCTTGACACCTCTCACGCGAGATGTGTGACTCGGAGATCTGAGTCGACTCGGGCTGTAGGTCCTTGTAGTACCAGTACTTACATCCCTCACCTCGACTGTATCTCTCTATCTAGAATATATCTGTAATCCGTTATCGATAATCCGATGGGCTTGTCGAGCAAACGTACGAGGATCGTCCATCCTGACTAAACGGCTTTACGACACTACGCAGTAGTCGCAGCACTTTTTTTTATATCACGTACATTCCCATAGATTGGCGTGATAGAATCACGGACCACCACGGGACTCCAACCTGTCTCCGTAGTTGACCCCCTGAGGTGTCGAGCCATACACGAGGCCATGCAAACTAAACTTTGCATCAACGCTTCCCCGCAACACGCTGCTTTCATTTACGGCCCATCGTTCCACCGTTCCTCGTTTCAATATCATGATAGTACACATATTTGGACATCAATCAACGCCCCAATTCAATCCCTGTTCCTTTCCGTTCGAGAATAAGAACCACCGGTGGCGTGAGGGCTCCACCTCATGGTCTAGGCATCTGATAGCATCCAATCCAGTAGCGCTATCAGCTCCGCACAATATTCTCGATCTCGAGCTGCACTCGGACGCATGCAGCTTTGCCTTCAGGGGTCTGGCCTCCCAGCGGGGTGTCGCTCTTACCCCCAATGCCAACTGTGGCAGCTTCATACAGGAGTTCCAGTAGCTTGACCCACTGTGTCCCCCATATGTACTTCGCCTCCATCCCACCCACATCGAGCGCAGCTGCAACGCCATCAGTCACATCACAACGATCGTCTCCATAAGCACACACCATACAAAATTTGCGCGGCAACCGCGGTAGAGAGTAACCGCTCATCGTTCATCATCCTAGCAAAGTACGTCCAATACCGGGGTAATCGGAACACGCTGTCAAGTGGCTTCGCCACAGGCGCGGCCATGACCAGGAAATACACACGCATCAGCCCAGAGACACGTGTTATGTACTCTCCTGTAGTCTCTTGCTCACGGTATCCCATGGCTTTTGTGCGAGTCTCTTCCACCCATGCCGTACCATCAGCGTCGGCCAATGGGAGGACACTCGGCACGGGCCACCCGCCGGATCGTTGCACGAGCTTCGCGAAGAAGACGTCGGAGAAGTCGGGCAACCTCTCTAAAAGGTTCGCGGTGACCAGCGCTAGAGGAATGGCACTTTTCTTCTCCGCCGTCACCTCCGTCTCTGCTTGTAGCAAGATCGCCTTTGCCAAAGAAGAAAGTGAGGCCAGGTACAGATGTCGTGAGATAGCATACTGTGGATAGACGAGCTCAAAGATTTGGCTTGTCTGGTGAGAAGTTCGTAAGCGACACCATGCAAATGTGAGAAATGCCTTACTACCCGCGCGATAGTGGCCCGATCCTGTGTTAGCTGCCCTATCTTTGGAGTAATCTGTCTCCGAATATCATTCCATCGCGGTTTTAATGCAATGTCACCCTTGACGGTCTTCATTGGACCAGCCTTGAGGTTCTACGGCATTGCCCCTTAGATCCCGCACCAATGTCCGTCGAGAATACTGCTTACCTTGAGCGTCTTTCGGGCATGAATCCAATCTTCATCAGGTAGGGTAATCCCGAGAGCATTTTTCTTCTCTGCCGTCTCAAGTGCTGCACGTTTTTCCCGCTCGGCCTCGTCCTTGGCTCGTTGTGCCATTTCTTCTGCCTCTTTCTGCTTTCGCCTCTCTTCTTCCTCTTTCCGCTTCTGTTCTTCCATGGCCAATCGTTTCTCCTCCTCTAGTTTCCTTTGATGCTCCTCTTCCTCGCGTTTCTTCCTCTCCGCTTCCAGTTTCTTTCTATGATTTTCCTCCTCTAATCGTATGACTCGTTCTATACGTTCCTGCTGTGCCTTGTCCTGTTCGTTCCATTGTATCCGGAGCCGATCCAATTCTGACTGCTGCCTCAACTTGAGTTGCGACAACAATCTTTGCACTTCTGCCATCTGTAGATCATGCCTCGTGGTAAGCCTCTGCAAGTCCTGATCCCTCCTCCTCGCATGTTGTTCCTGCGTCTCGAGAAACATATCTTCTTGCGCTTTACGTGCCGTACGCTATCATTATCATCATCATCATCATCAGGATGTCAGTGCGCGACCACGAGATCAGAAACGTACCAATGCATCCTTGCGAGTCTGTTTCTCCCATTCTTCATACGGATCGTGATGGCGCGTTCGCAGTCGTATCGCAGCGACCGTCTCCTCGACGTGTCGTCGCTCCGCTGGACTATGCGGTTCTCGTCTCGAACTATTGTGTGAGGGTTGGGAATTGAGCGGGGTATGATTCTGACGCGCGAGTGACTCACGGAGGGGAGACAACCGGTGGCTCTCCGTCCGAGTCAAAGTGGACAGAATCGGTGAGGGAAGAAGGTGAACTTGGGGTGCGCTCGGCATCGCTGACGGGCTCCTCAGGCTCGCTCTCCGAATCCGAGAGGAGACCGAAGCCAGAGGTGCGGCGAGGTTGGCTGGGAGGTCGTAAGCTGGTAGCGGAGACATGATGAGGATGGGGTGCTTACCGACGCACTGGAGATGGGGAAGGTGATCTTGGTAGACCGTAGCGCATGGTGGTGCGTGTCAAGCTATGAAGCAATCGGTCAGAAACGCCAAGACCCAAACAAGTAATTTTGACACGTATTCTAGTTTTGGACCAAAAGTTATTTGTACACTTTTTGGTAGATACGACTTGACTTAGGGGTATCAAGACTTAGCCTAACACGTAATCCTACTACCACACTACCTAGTCGTATACAGCCCCTTAATAGAAAGATATAGTCGTCGTTCCTACTCACCCATTGAACTGTATTCAAAAACCGACATGAATGAATGGAAGCCAGTCCACAAACGACACCTCCGAGCTACCCCGAAGACGTCCAACAGCATCCTGCAGCGCCCGTGCAGCCTCCCGATAATCCGGCCATCCGTCCCCCCGAAAGAGCTGCTCATATACATCCTTCGCCACACGCGGCGCAAGCCTATCGCTAATCGACCACATCGTACCCACGACGCCGCCATACCCCGCAAACAACATTCCCGCAGCGATGTGGATCGCTTCGTCCGAGAGGTCCTCGTCGCCCCTCGCCGTTTGACACGCAGACAGAAACGCGAGTCCACCGCGTGGGCGCGACAGCGCAATGATGTCGGATAGCTGTAAGCGGCGGCGGTCGGCGAGACAGAGTCCACTTCTAGTGGGGTTCGTGGGATCTTGGATTCCGTGACACGCAAAGTGGACCCAGTCTGCGTCCCTCATCAACGAAAGTACCTCCTCGACCGTTCCGACAGATGACTCTACGAGGGTTGTTCGTGCCGAAGGAGAATTTTCGATTACGGACCTGAGGTGTTCCAACTCGACGTCCACACCCGGAAGCCGGAATAGGCCGTCCGATGGAGGTTGGCGGACAGCAAGAAGGCAGAGTTCGTTTCTAGATGCAACATCAGGTGCGAGTGAGGGCATAAGTATACTGAGAGTAGGGACGTATGAAGAGATGACGAAATCGAACACTTTGTGCCCAGGGCGCGAATGGTGGGTATCGTAGAAACCAGCTGCATGGATGGGAAGAAACGTGAAGGGCCCGGTTGGACACCAAAAGATGCGTGACAAGTCCCCAGGAGTCTATTCAGGGGCGTAGATGAGCAAGTAGGATGCAAATTCAAGCAAGGCCACGTACCGAGAAACCCAGGGCATCCAAGACCGGTTTAACGACGCATTTCCACAGGGGGGCCAAGATAAATGACCACTCGTTGGCAGCTTCCTGCGGTACGCGTTGTCCATACCTGCCATCATGGAGTATAGCACGAGCAGGACCAAGCAAACTCTTCACTTTGCTTTGAAGACCCTTGGATCGCTCGAGAGTGTAGTTAGGGAGCGGGACGTGAGATGCATTCTCCACATCAGCAAGAACAATCAGCGCATCACAACGGCTTGCTGCAGCGTTGAGTATAACCACCGGTCCAGAGCGTGCTGCAGCACGGAGCTGAGAAAATTCTTTGTGGAGGAGAAATCGCTCGAAGCCAGGCAATCCCCGGATCTCTTCCAGTAGTTTATCCCGCTCTATCGCAAACCTGCGGTGTCGATCAGCCTCTTGTTCCAAAGAGGCCGTTTCACGACGCTTTGTATCTCGCCTCTCCTCCAAAGATAGTGAGGACAAGGATTTTTCGCGAGTGGCACTAGCATGTTCTAATGCAGCTGATAACTCCTGAAGCCTACGAGCACGGTCTGGATAGGCAGAAGACAACTCGTCATAGGAACTGCGAAGCTGAAACAGCTCCCCCCAGACGATCGAGCGTCCTTGCTCAAGCCACTCGACGGCTGTTTCTGGGCGTCCCGAGTCCAGAGCGGCTGCTGCCGCCTCCCGCACTACATCAGCGCCTCGCAAGAGTTCACGATAACGGTCTGCAAAGGAGAGGCCGATCCACGCCAGTTGAGGAAGAAGACTGACGGCGATGGAATATGCGTGAAAGAGAGTGTGATGTCGTAGAGTACGAGCACATGAAATCCATAGCCGTGACGCACGGAAGCGATCGGCAATAGGGCCAATGGACGCACAAGCAGCACGTGAATAGAGTGAAATCGCCTTTTCGAGGTCACTCGACTCGCCAAGGCGCTTAAAACGAAGTCTAAAGGAATCGCCGAGGTGATTCAGATACCTCGGTTTGTCGGGGTGACGATCGGGAGTAAGATCAAGGGCATTCCCTAGCTTCGAGATTGCTTGCTCGAAGTCATCTAACTTGCCGGAGAGTTTGAAACGAGCAAGGAGCGACTCCCCAAGGTTGGCCAGACAGTTAGGTCTGTCGACATGACCACCAGGGGTGAGATCAACAGCATCTTCGAGCCTCGAAATCGCTTGGTTGAGGTCACTGTGCTCGCCAAAGCACCCAAAACGAATACAAAGGGAGTGGCCGAGGCTATTTAGACAGGCGGGCCTGTGAGGGTGATTATTAGGGATGAGGTCTAAAGCGTCCCGGGACCTCGAAATTGCTTGCTCAAGGTCACTTAACTGCCCGAGGCGCTCAAACCGAGTAAGCAGGGAGGCACTAAGATTTTTTAGATAGGCGGGCTGGTTTGGCTGGCTATCAAGCCTGAGGGCAAGATCAATGGCATCTCTGAACATTGAAATTGCTTGCTCGAGGTCAACCAGCTCCCCGAGGCGCTCGAAACGGGTAGTCAAGGAGTTGCCAAGGTTGTTGAGATAGCTCGGCTTGTCGGCGTGACCATCAGGTATTAGATCAATAGCATTTTTGTACCTCGAGATTGTTTGCTCGAGATCACTAAGCTCCCCAAGATGCTCGAAACGGGTGAAGAAGGAATTGCCTAGATTGTTCAAATAGATGGGCTTGTCAGTGTGACCATCGGGGGCGAGGGCAACAGCATTTGATTGTCTTGAAATTGCTTGCTCGAGGTCGGTCAGGTCACCGAGGTGCTCGAAACGAGCGAGGAAGGAGTTGCCAAGGCTGCTCAGATGGCGTGGTTTTTCAGGATGACCATCAGGGGTGATGTTAACAGCATCCCCGAACCTTGCAATCGCTTGCTCAAGGTCACTCGATCCCCCGAGATGCTCGAAACGAGTGAGGAGCGAATGGCCGAGGCTATGTAACCGGGCAGACTTGTCAGGGTGGTCTTCCGGGGTGAGATTGACAGCGTCCTCGTGGTTCGAAACCGCTTGTTCAAGGTCACTAAACTCCCCAAGGTGGACAAAACGGACAAGTAAGGAGGTGCCAAGGTGGTCCAGGTAAGTGTGTTTGATAGGGTGGACGTCAGAAGTGAGGTGAACTGCATCACGTTGCCTAGAAATTGCTTGCTCTAGGTCACTCTGCTCGCCAAGGCGCTGAAAACGAACGGAATAGCATGCTCCAAGATTGTGCAGACCCGCGGACTTGTCTGGGTGATCGTCGGGTGTGAGGTCATCAGCATCCTTGAACCTTGAAATCGCTTGCCCTAGGTCACTTAGCTCGCCCAAGTGGTTAAAACGGATGAGGAAGGAGGTGCCGAGGTTGTTTAAACAGGTGGACTTGTCAGGGTAGTCGTCAGGTGCGAGATCCACAGCGACCCTTTGCTGTGAAATAGCTTGTTCGAGGTCGTTCAGATCACCAAAGTGCCCGAATCGAACTCTGAAAGAACTGCCGAGATGGCTCAGACGCCCGCATTTATCGGGATGGTCATCGGGGGTGAGGTCTAAAACACGCCTGAACGTCGAAATCGCTTGCTCGATGTCGCTTCGCTCGCCGAGGCGCTCGAAACGATCTTTGAAGGATTTTCCAAGATTGCTTAAATAGATGGGCATGTCAGGATCATCATCAGGGGCGAGGTCAACTACATCTCCGAGCGTTGAAATCGCTTTTTCGAGGTCACTGAGGTCCCCAAGACGACAGAACCGATCCCAAAGTGCTATACCAAGATTTGCTAATCCCGGGAAGTACAGGTCATCCCAAATTGAAATAGACCTGAGATGTGCCTCTAGAGCCAAAATTGCTTGTTGGAGGTCGGCCAAATCAGCGGATTGGTGGAATCGGTGCAACAACTGGACACCCAATGACCACGAGTTCACGTCTGTCAAACCTGAAGCGGAATCCTGCTCCACGGACAATTGGCCACCCGCCTGAACAGGGACAATTCTACGTGTTGCATATAGCCGAAGCATGGTAGCCGCCGTTTGGCTCTCATAACTCCCGAGAGTACTGAGATCCATCACCTCACGCAACAAGGCCTCGGCTTGTAACGCGTCGAGCTCATCCCACCGCTGCTCAAATCGCGCAAAATGCACGGCGGCCAATTGGATCAACGTGGAGGGTCGGTCAAGATGGCCGGCGGGCCGTGCAGCAAGGGCATTGCGATACAAGACAAGAGGAACGTCGAGGGGAATATCAGTGTTGTCAAGTCGACTGTGCATGAATGATGCTTCTGCCATATTTGATTGGACTGCCGCACGACCGGGATGGTCCAGCGGACAGATCTCGAGTGCACGAGTAAAGTGGTCGATGGAGAGCTCGAGGTCCTGTATTTCCTTGTGGTCTCGGTAACATACGAAAGCCCTGTGGCCTTGATCCGTCGCTTCTTCTAGCTCGCTTCGGGCTTCGATAATTGACTGGAAATACGCTGATTAACGAAGATGGGGTCGACACGAATCGCCCACTCACACGATGTGGGCTAAGGACCTTCGACGCCAATGAATGGCCGGTCCCGCGCTTCTGCTGTCGGACAGTCACTAAAAGGGATGTACACGGGAATGGAACATCCTCGTCCTCGTGGAAGAAGAATGCTGCCATTATGTGAGCGCCCAGATTCACACAAAAAGCATAGTTCTGCTCACGAAGGTCTTGTGCACTGTGATCCAGCAGTTGCTCTACGGTAACTGTTAACTTTCGTAACTGCTCTCCATCACCCAATATGGGCTGGAGTTCGAAGGTTGCAAAGATCCCAAAACAAATGGTGGCAGACAGATCAGACGATCTGCGAGCTTTATTAGAATTAACGGGATTCAGTGGGGGAGAAAGATGGTCTTACATTGGAATCAGATCATTCCATTCAACGTCATCGTCATCCATTAACACAGACTTAACATTGGTTTTCCATGCAAGATTGCTGTGTTGCACGGTAGTGTAGAAGCCGACCGGGATGCGTCCAAGATGAAGAACGACATCTGTTGCCCGGATACCTACCTTGTCATTAGTGTTATTTTCAAGCTGCGCAGAGAAACAGATATCATACTGGAAATAACTAATTCTTCGTTCTCGTCCACGCCTGCTGCAGAGCCTGGGGAAGAGGGTACATTCTGTGGCCGATCCCTAGACCCAGGTTTTTCCTCGTCCTCCTGGTTCTGCTCGGTGCATTCGGGGTCGGGGTCAGAAACGCTGAGCACTTGCACGCTGTCCTGTTGTACGGTCCAGAGTCAGTTGGCGGACCATGGAATAGGTCTCGAAACGGGCTACAGTCAGGGGAATAGGTGTCCTCGATCCACTGGACCGTGACCGTTGACTTTTGTTGCTCAAATTGCTTGTCATCGTCGCTTAGAATTACCGATAACGATAACGATGGTTATGTAAGCTAAGTAGGTTGAAGAGAACCCTCCGCTTCTTGCTTTTCCACGACTTGGGCCTGTGATTTTACTTAGCAGACCGATCTGAGACGAGAAGATGCCTTCCCAGCATGAATTGCAGAGACGCTCAGGTCTCTTAACTCCGTTTTTTCAACCAGGTTAGCAAATAGGCAATTGCCCATGAAGGCAAGGATGTAAAGAAAGGGAGATTAGTTTGAAGTAGGTAACATGCCTGACTCGGTCTTGGACTCTTGGGAAGCATCAGAGGCTTTATGACCCATGACGTGCCCATGACGTACTGTAGGGGGCAAAACTACTCTGCGAGGGTTTTGCCAGTTGACCAAAGAATTGAGCGAGGCTCAATGAGTAGCACTGAAAAACTATGGAGAAGCAAGACACCAGTCTTCGTTCAGGTGTTCTTGTACTCGGTTCATTTCTTGTGTGAATATGCGCGTGTCGACAATGAGGCCCCCTTATGGGAATACTGCTGTCAAAGTTGCAGGCAATGCCGGGGTAAAGGTATTTGAGAAGGTGGTGCTAACCCTGAGGAAGTTGCGGCAAACACTATCATCCCAACTAGGGTGACCTTTGTTTCGTTAAACCAGCAACAGGTCTTACATTATATCGTCAGCATATAATACACAAACGCGTCCTACATGTCGACGATGTTCCGATGCATCACCATTTATCTGAAAACTTGTTGAAGAGTTCTATCTGCTCGTCCTTGCTCAAACCCATGCGTCCCCTCCAGTGCGACGGGCAAATAGGCTTCTCCCCTGTGTGCATAGGCCGTGTTGGCTGCGCCAAGATAGCGTCTAATATCTCTGATACATTCTCAGGTCGAACTTGACCCAGCCTACCGAATTGCTCAGATTAATAACCTTGAGGGAAAACATGCTTGAAACGCGGACACACCATTCACCGTGAGGGTACACCAAGACATTCGCGGCGTATCTAGATCGCAAGCCAAGCGTGATTAACGCCAGTTCGTGCCGCAGTTGTGCATCGCTGAGTCAACTCACTTGTGCCCACCCACGTGCGCGACTTCTGCGAGCTTGATACGTGTGCTTGGATCAGATGTATGGCGTCGTTGTCGTCTGTTCAATTCGGCACGGATGGTGCGTGCGACTGCTCCACCTGTATCACCGCATCGACAATCTCGCGTGCCATGTGTGCATACGTAGAGATGTATGTCATCCGAGGGTGATATGGGTGGTGTATCGGGCGCGTAAGGTTCAATATGGGCTCGTAACGCTTTCCCGACGTCCTCCACGTTTGCAAGCGACACCGTTTCGATCTCCAACTTGCCCCGCGCGCTCGAAAAGGCCGTCAGATGATATGTCTGTGCGTCCTCCACGGTTGGAGGAAGTGGGTGAACGGGCTGCGATGCGGACCAGGCAAAGTTGACGGCACCACGCCAGGGTGCAATGGAGAGCAGGAGTTTGCGCTGGACGGGTGTGGTGTACTTTGCAGGGTACGCGCTTGGGGGTTGGGGTGTGTGGAGAAAGACGTAGCAGTGGTGGGCTGGAGTGGTTCCTGCGAGTTGCTCGGGGGCGGGGGGAGCGTCGGGACTAGTGGAGAACGCTCGTCGACCAATCGTACAACATCTCAGGTTGCTAGTACGCGCACGGGCAGATTCTAAGCAAAAGTTTGGGATGAGACTGAGGCGCATTAGAATAGAACTTGACTGTTGCCGGATTCAATCTCAACGTCCTCCGAGTCAGCGCTTCAGCTTCAACTCTCAGGGAGCAAGCGCCGACCAAACGGATACTACTGTACGAGGAAAGCCGTTGGTAGACGTGGACAGCGCGGCTGAAGGATGGCGAAACGCGGCTGATTCATCCATCGATCAAGTCGGAGTGCCCACAGCTTTCAGTTTACTCGGTTCGTTAGAGTTTACCATCATCATCACCAATCATATCCGGCTTACTACGATCATAATAAACCTCGAGGCAGTGTTCTTACTCAGTCGAAGCCTCGAAGAAGCGGACACCCAGTTCGCATTATCGACGCGTCAAGCTGGTCATACCCCACAGGAGAATAAACATCGTCTCAGCGGACGGCTTTTGGATTTCAATTGCATGCTCTTGAACACCTAGAGCACAGTGAGGTAGCGGACGAGGAACTCCCCAAGCTCACCGAGAAATATAGCATGTCATTTTGCTCTCCTCCAGAAGTGACCTATTCGGCCGATGGCCTTATGCGGGCTACCACGTCGTGGGTTCCATTTGCATATACTTCCTATTTGTGTCGTTTAGGTTGCCGACTGGCCTGTTTGTTGATCCACAGCACACACGATGACTCAGGGTTTGCAATAGGACCAAATGTCCCAGTACCTTAGCCAAGCCGTGCGTGTCACGGATCCCGATACCAATTACACGTACCAGCTCGTTCCTGACAGCACCAACGTAGTCTCTGCCAGCGGTGATGATATCTGTGACCACGACAGCCGTAATCCAGTTTACTAACGATTTTGGGCTAGTTCTCGACTCGGATAACCAGGCCCATCTCCGTAAACGACAAATGAGACACTGGAATTCACGACGTTTAAAGAATCGATATTACGGTACTCAGTTACTACCACTTGCGATGCAATGGCCGGGAGGTGCCTAGCACCTCATGCCCAAGAAACCTGTGTGTGAGTTCTTGCGGCGAGGTTTCTTTGCACGAATTCGACTTCATCTAGTCACGATTTGTACCAGAACCTGCCGAGTTGACCAGAGTCTCCAATCTGTCCATATTTGTCGTGCGTGTTTAAGACGGGTGAGTGATTCCTTTGTTCCTTTTGTATCAAAGAAAAATTTTCGGGAATCGTGATGTCACCGATACAACATATGAAACGGGGAACTCCCCAAGATTCGCTTCCCCACATCTTGCGCCGACGCCAGTAGTATATATATGCCCTTGCTTCTGCCTTTGTGTGGGTTTTCAGGTTTCCACTTATCGTGATCCCAGCCGGTCTTTCGAGATCACTCTCCCTCCCGCAAGATGAAGTACTCTTTCACTGGTCTCTTTTCACTGGCCATTCTTTTCATGGCTGTTCTCTCTGCACCCGTCGAAAGGGGCGATGCTATTCTATACCATCCATCTTCGCACCGTGGCCATCTATCTTTGCATCGTGGATTGTCACATCGAATCCGGAATGCCCTCATGAAACGACCACTGAATCTCACGTTTACGCCCATCAATTCCACCGACGACTCCGTTCATGTCGAATACAGTACATTGACGCAGATGCAGGCATCTGGTTCCCGGCTCTCAGCCACACTTTTAGAGGTTGCTCGCGACGACGAGACAGTCGACGCTGAGCGCTTTTCTGGTGGCGGTACACAAACCACCATGCGTTCGCCAGACACCTATGGGGGTCGTCACGTCATGATTTCGATATGTACGCACTCTTTACCAATCACTGTTTCGAAACCCAGTGCTCATTGATCACTATGGATTCTCACTTGTTACGTACTTTTAGCTGACACCCTACTCTGGGCGCTCCAACAAAAGGGGGTATCGCAAGACAATATACCCCAATATGTCCGTCAGAATATGCATGTTACTGATCCCAGCACGGGTAATCAGTACTTGCTTGTGCCTGACAATAATGCGGAACAACCTTTGACGATTGATTCTGATACGATCATGATCAGTGAGGTCTGCTCGAGATAAAAATGAATGACTGGCTGACATTCCGAACTAGCCTTGAAATTGAACTAAGACCCGTTGTATCAAAAGAGATAGAGCCAGAGTATGCCCATCAAATGAGGTACCGTCTTCGATAAACTGCGTCTTCGTTTACTAATTTGGGTCAGAAAGACTTTGGATGCACCGCATATGTAGTACCACGGACTGTCCCACTGAAATCATCAGTCGTCGACAGTAGATCGGTTATCGTAGAGATATTACTTTGACAGTTAGAAGCGGAGAGAATATACCCTTTACAAAGCGACGGATGAATAGAACGTCTCAGATATCAGACCGAAACACTCAAAACCTGTGCAGGCCTAGTCATGATCCTGTACCTTCTTGACGTGGCTCCACATCCGACCTCCACGCATGCATTGGAAAAGTAGTCGAGTCGCGAGCAAATAGCATGTTCCGGTGGACTCGGCGTCACAACCTGTCCCTGAGTGGTTTCAGGCTTTCAGCGCTATAACATCCATGTCCTCGCACATGTTTCACTGGTTCTGGATTGAGATTCGCAGGGTCAAGGAGAATAGACCGTACGGATGGGCTGCTGAGTTGACGTTTGGGAAGAACGGAGTCAGTTGAGCTTGAAGCTGTTTTCGGGTATTCAAATATTCAATGATAGTAACACATGCTATATTTGTGCGTGTTTCACTTGCTCACTATGTATAGCCGAAGCGCTGGTAACTGCCGGTGTCGGGAACGGAACGGAACGAAAGGAGGGCCAAGGACTCTGACCCCAATTAGCACGGTAAAATGGTCAAACGAGGAGCGGCGAGTGCTGGGGGGCCATTCCGTGTGCCAAGTTTGGTGACCAGACTAACCTCAGTTTGCCTTTTTTTTGCATCTGTCGCACTGCCATGTGACATGTCTCACAATACAAGATACACTTGAACTTTGTGAGAAGACTTTGAGTGCAACTTCCCAACAACTCGAAGTTGGTCTTTCTTCTTGTCGGCCATGGGTCTCTTTTCCTCTGACAAATCTTTCAACCCACTTACCGACCTGCCGGATCTATCTGGTAAAGTCATCATCGTGACGGGTGGAAAGTACGTAACCCAGGACGACGATTAATGCTTTCATGCTTATCTACCCACTAGTGCCGGCATTGGTTATGCCACGGTCAAGCACCTCGCACGGAAAAGTGCAAAGGTGTACATGGCTGCTCGGAACAGGTCCAAAGCAGAAGAAGCGATCGCGAAACTGAAGCAGGAAGGGCTCGGACCGGGCAATGGCGAGGTCATTTGGCTGGAACTGGATCTCATCGATCCACGAAACGCGAGAAAAGCGGCTCAGGAATTTATGAGCAAAGAGAAACGCTTGGATGTACTCAGTAAGCCATCATGTGTCGTTCGAGCATTATGAATTGTTGACGAGACGTTCAGTTCACAATGCTGCACTGTACGAGCGTGTATTGTCTCATTTCGCAGACGAGATAACTGATTCCCTCTAGGCTTATAGAAAAGTACCAGCTCACCCCTGACGGTATGTTGCCTGGCTGCCTTTTTCTTCGGGCACTCATTTTCTTGAAGGCGTGGATGGGGTTTTCCTCGTCAAGTATGTCGAAAAGTGCGCCAGTTGTTGGATTTCCATACTCACGTCAGGTTGTAGTGTAATAAGTCCATTTGTGTTGACCCGCGAATTGATGCCTGTCTTGAACGAGACAGCGGCAGAGCCAAACTCTGATGTTCGTGTCGTTGTGGTGCGTCGTGTTCGTTAGTGCCAGGATCCGTCCATCTACACCTACTGTTAGGTCGCTTCGGAAGCCCATAGAATGATTTCCGGCACACCTCGTTTCCGCAACCTAGATGATATTAACAACGAATTCAAGGGTGCTCTCTCTTCGAGCTTTGCACGCTATAGTGAGTTTAATCAGCAAGTATTTTCATTTTCATTTATCTGTCACAGAATACTCGAAACTGGCCAATATTCTCTACGCCTCCGAGCTACAACGAAGACTCAGTGAAAAAGGTTCACCTATCACAGTCATATCTCTCCACCCTGGTCCAGTTAACACGTTCTCACGCAAGCCGCAACTGAAAGGGATATCATGGCTTGTAGAAATCCTCATATATCCCTTTTTCGTCCACCCCGATGCCGGAGCATACACGTCCGCCTTGGCAGCTGCATCGTCTGACATTATGCAAAACCCGGAAAAGTACAAGGGTGCATACCTTGTTCCTGTCGGTATTATCCAAAAACCGAACGAGGCAGGCAGGAGTAAAGAGCTTGCGAAAGAGTTGTGGGCGACGATTGAGACGTTCTTGGTAGACAGGGGCATATGAAGTTTTCACGACCATAAGTTAATGTATTTATCATGTGTCATGCTACTCAGCGTGTTGCAACCTTTTATCTGGATAAGATACCAGATGTTTGAAGTGACTGCATATCGACTTCTAGGACAAACATCGGTGTGGTACGCACTCCTATCAACCTTTTTTTTCCTGTCAGAGCACTGAGTCGTACCATACCGTCGATCATACGGGTTCCTACTCACGGCTTTTGTGTTATCGCCTGTCACGAGAACGTACGGCGTCCGTCATCGATTTTCCGGGCATGTATGAGCAGAAAGGATGTGCAGTTGTTAAACTTATTCTTCTCTGGAACCCTTTTCCCCCCAACCAGACTCTCGGCGATCATGACATGCGTAGACATCGAGATCGCCTATCGTGCTGAGTTTATCTGATTTCAACAGTGGCCGTCTTTTTGGTGACCGTCACTTTCCTCACATCACCATCGAAACTGTTTGCCGCTGTACAAGCAAGTTTATATGTAGTCACCCCTGGAAATCGGATGGTTCAGAAAACACTCACATGGGTATCAGGCCTATAGGTAATCAGAAACAGCACCATAGCGACGAATAATGCGTGAATACCGAAACTTGTCCTAGACCTGCAGTCTCATGCAACCAACATGTGTAGAATGCGTACTCAATGCCGACCCCTTGGAGCCATACAACGCGGAACTTGTTCAAGGACTCACAGAGGATCACGTCACCGTGTCGGCGTGACAGCCGGTCTCGAAGCAGACGGTAACCCGCGCCAAGCGAGTTTTCATCCAAGCTTGACAATGAGAGGACTTCCAAAGCCAACCGGATTATGTAAGGTCCGAGGAATCCTTGAAAGAAAAGGCGAAACGGTGAGTGGTTGCTATAGTAAGCACTATACCTCTTGGCCGGAACTTCAGGTCAGTTCATACCTCTGGGAAACGTGTTCAAGGCACGCAAACGTTCTTAACAGTTAGGTCCGCGGGTGAAGACTCAGAATCTACCATTTCGTTCCAGACCTGATGGATACAATGCGACGAGGCTCCGACTCCGAGCCTCCGAGATTACTATGTGACATAGTAATCTCAAGCTCTATCATCGGCTAGCCCATCAAAAGCTGACGACCCTGAATCGAATGCTGATATGATGTCTTCATGCCAGTATGGAAGAGCAGATGCCGGCGCCGTGTCGAATGGATAAAATGAACTCAAAAGGTCGTAAATCTGTCAATTTGCAATAAGCTGATGGCGTGTTTGACAGGAACGAGGTAACTATGCCACCACCCGCCGTAACTTGAAAGTTCAAGCCCGTTCAAATCCATAAACCGTGCCAACTGCGACCATACCGCTGTTCGCCACATGCATATCCCGGTCGCAACGTCTAGACCTCGGTCTGGGCCATCTAATCTCCCAGATCATTCCGAGGCATTAATAAAAATTTACAGCTTGGTGCTGATGCGCTGATGCGTTCACAGAGACGTCGGTACCGCCAGACATTTGCAAGATGGCATCACAGTCTAAATCTCTTATGGAAAATTTGCCTCGTTCTCGGCCAACCCAGGCTAAACTCGAATTACAATAGCGCACTCTTTCGAAGAGCGACAGGACAAATATCACGCTTGGACTGGATGCCATCGTCTCGGATGGCTCTCACGCCCACCGAGAACCCTCGAATTCAGCCCTTTAGAGATTCTCGTCTCCGTGTTGCTAGACGCAATCGTTCAACGCACTCGCTTGTTATTAATACCTGGCAGACAGCCAATGCCTCGTTTCGCCCACCCCAAAAACTCAAACATCCTAGGACCATTCAAGTTAGTCCATATTGCAAGGCGCATGACGACCAAGCACGTAAACAGTGAATCCGTATCAGGTTGCATCCGGGATCCTCGGAGGACTCGGTCGGTTTAATCTTATCGGCGACCTCCAAGATAATCATTGGCTTGTGCCAACTTCCCATTTACCTCAGCGACAAACCATTGAAGGACAAGTTTTATACCATGGGAATGGTTAGATTGAAAAACGCGCCACGATTGGTGGTCTGTGATGTTAATCTCCGCCTCATCTTTAATCGCTCCGATACGGAGTTGGAACGATTTTGGCCATTTGCTGTTCGCAGCAGCTTCATGCCTCATTACGACAGCTTCTTTGTGGGGCTTTGCCGATGAGAGACTTCGTTCGGGTGAGATCTATCATGGTTGAAGTTCATTTTAATGGAAGTCGGTCATATGATAAGGGACTTTCATCTTTCGCATAGATCCTCCGCACGTGCGCCAGAGTCGAAACTTCCGGACGTCGCATGTTATGCGAGTCGTCCTCTGGATGCGAGAGTCGTGTCAATCGTGAGTGCATGATCCTAATCCGCTAACTCGGAATTGCGCTCGCGTTGGAACTGACGGGTATGACAAGCGACGCCACACTGGATCTAAACTCTGTCTACATTGGAGCCACACCTCACAAGGTCCCACGATGATGTTTCTGCGGAGTATATAGTCGATAGGGATTTTTTGAGCTTCTCATCCATTCACTCTTCTGAACCATGTCCACCAGTGGTTCAGTGTTCCAAAATACGATCTACGTGGGGATAAACTTACAGGACATTTTGTATGGTAGGTCAGCGTATCTGTGTTGCCCGCGATCTTATCTCTTCGGCACTTGCAGGCGCAGAGCTGGTGCTGTATTTCAGGACGATACACCTCTTATTGTCCCCCAAACGACCGCATCAAAGGATCGACGTATTTTACGCCACTTTCAGCAGTGTAATGCTGCTGATGATCACAATCTGGGTAGCGACGCAAGCAATATTTGGCGAAAAAATGTGGTTGGAAGATGCAGGCTATCCGGGCGGACCGGATGCGTACTGGGCGGCGAACAATGCGATTTGGTATATGGATTTTGGGACAACGGCGATCACCGTGCTGCAACTCATGACGGACGGCCTGATGGTGAGATAGGATCAAGGACGGAATGGAAGCAGGTACTGAAATGAATGATCCTAGATCTTCCGGTGTCGGTTGATCTGTGACAGCTACCGAATGGTCATCGTACCCGCAATTCTGTGGTTAGGCACGCTTGGTGAGAACGATGTACTCGCTACTGACTGCAAGATTGACTATTTGCAGTACTAGGCATCTTGTCCATCTGGGCATCGGGTACTCCCGGAGGGAATTTCTTTGTTGGCTTCGCCGCTCAACTCGGTCTCGCGTATTACGGTGTATCGGTGGGGCTGACGGCGATGTTGACGCTCATCATCTGTTTTCAAATAGTGAGACATGGTCGAATGGTGAGGAGGTACCTCGGGCAGGACTATGCGTCGGTATATTTTGCCCTTTTTTCGGTCATCGTCGAGTCCGTGCTGCCATACACGCTGTCTGGAATAGCCTTCTTGGTGTCGTTTGGAGTAGGGAGTCCGACGTCGACTGCGTTCGGGTGTGTATACGTCATGTTGATGGTGAGCAGCACTGACAGGTTCGAGTGCGGGTGTGATTCTAATGGTATTGGCAGTGTATATCGCCGCAGATGCTGATACTGCGCGTGGCGTCGGGACTGGCATGGGACGATGAGACGACCAAGGCGCCTCAGTCCACGCTCAAGGTAGCGCCCGGGGAAGTGTCTGGGTGGAGCGAATCGCACTGCTTGGACGAGCGCGGCGGTGCAAAGGAGACGGCGTAATTAAATACGATGGTAGTATTATAGAATCGTTGTCAGGTTACGGTGCAAACTTGATTGGGAATTGGACCTTCTCATCGATTTGTATAAAAAGTGTAGTGAAGTGTAACACCATCTGGCTCTTGAGAATGTTTCGCTCACTCCCAGAAGAACTCATCGCTCGTATACTCTTTCTCGCCCTCCCCGCTTCCAACTTTTCTCCTAGAAACCGCATCGCACCCCTCCTCGTCTCTCGTCAATTTCTTCGCATCGCATCTCCTCTCTTTTACCACACACTCCAACTCCACACACCTCACCAGACAACTCGCGCCCTCGACACCCTCACTCGTCACCCCGCATTGGCTGGCGCTGTTCGTCGTATCCTGTTTGGCGGTATATGGCACGACTGTGCTGGCGTGCTCGCACTCTGCGACGATGTCCAGGACGTCGACCTCTGTCTTGACGGTGCCAGTGACCCGAACGACGTCGACGCAGAGGCATTCTGCCGCGCCCTCGAACGACGGCATACCATCGTGCATCTGACGATACGTAAGAGCGCCGCAGTGTACCTCACCCATCCCCGCCCCGTCTACGTCCTCCAGCAGCTCGCACAGGCTGTGCACAACTGGACCAACTTGGTAAGCCAGTAATGGAACGATCCTCGTCGTTGCTCGACCTGACGACGGTGTCCTTGTAGGAGACCGTTCACTTTGCGTTCCGCATCTCTTCTTCACCGAGTACGCTTCCCCTCGCACGGGCGCTGAGCGTTGCCCCTCGTCTTCGTTTCGTCCGCGCGCAGGTTCCTGCCGTTTGGAACAATCTTCTTCTCATCATCTCAACAAACCCTTGTCTCGAAAAAGTAATGCTCTACACGGAACCCATGTTTGGTCCGATACCGAGCAGACTGACACCCATCGTGGGGTCGGCGGTAATTAAACATGCCTGCGATGATATCGAACAGGCGGTTTTAGGCACTGGGCTGTACATGATGGAGGCCAAGAAGCACGCGAGGCTTTCGGAGCTGATCAAGAGTGGAACGTAAGTGTTGCCATCCACCCCGTCTTCCTGCTTCTTGAATAGCATCCCTGACCGCCCTTTGTCTAGTTCGATTATTCGCACGAGAGCGACAACGATCGCGACCCTCTCGACATCCTCCACCGGCGGGACGCCACTTGGTGCGATCCGAGCAAAAGAACTGGCCGACGAGTTGATGTCCAATCGTGACAGCTCCGGCGTGGTCGTAGCCCAGCCGTTCACTGCGACCCGACGTACGTACACCCAAGACATTTGATTCCTTTGGAGTCGCAACATCAAAAAGCACGGTACGAAGTAAATACAGAGATTCCCGTACGATTGTCACCACTTGGATACCCTAATAAACGTGACCAGAGTCTTTTGGGTTGATTTGTCGCTGTGGATTGTCGCCGATGTCCTCGACATAACGTGCCAACCGGGCCACCTGTCTACAAAGATTGATTAGTTAAGAGTAGTTTAGTATATATGATATAGATGTCAAGCTAGGCGAGACTTGATATGGAGAGCTCAGCGTGTTACGTGGGAGGGTCGGAAAAGGCATGCCAGGTTGGGCGTCTGTCACTACTAGTAGACCCACTCGGAGGTCGGGTACTTTGTCTTTCTTCCAGCACCAGCCAGCCTGAGACGTATCGGTCTCGCTGATTTCTTGCTATGAATTTCTTCAAGACAAAACCAAGAACACCGCCGGACCTAGTGCGGGGTCTTCGAGACGCCATCCCAAAACTCGACTCGGGCCCACCAGGCAACGAAACGAGGAGAAAGGTGGGTCAACCAAACAGATCTCGTCTCCCAGTCCACGAATCATCCCATCGTTCTATTCAGGCGAGCGAGGAAGTGTCCAGGAACCTCCAGGCTGTCAAGGCTATCCTCTACGGGGATGGTGGTGCGTCCTAACCTCATTTCCTTCTCCTTACCCCCAACCCACGCCCCAGTCACAGAACCAGTCCCTGAATTGATCGCACAGCTTGCCCAAGAGACCTACTCCACCGACCTGCTCTTCATCCTCGTCCAGAACATCGCACGCTTCGATTTCGAGTCTCGGAAAGACGTCGTGCAGATATTCAGCAACCTCTTGCGCCGTCAGATCGGTGCTCGTTTACCCACCGTCGAGTATATCTGCGCACGACACGAGGAAGTTATCTTTGCTGCACTCGCTGGATACAGCAACGAAGAGATCGCACTTAATACAGGCATGATCTTGCGAGAGATGCTTCGACATGAACAACTGGCCAAAATCCTGCTCCAGTCTGAACAGTAAGCATCATGGGAAATTCCCTGTGCGCCGACACCTCGCTGACCTTGGGTTAGATTTTACATGTTTCCACACCACATCGAGACAACTTCGTTTGGCGTCTCATGTGACGCCTTCGCCAATCTGAAGGAGACCCTTACCCGGCATAAGGCGATGGTGGCAGAATACCTGGATAAGAACTACGATAGAGTACGTGCCACCCCGCCATTGTCTTCTTCTGTATTGACTCCGAGCAGTTCTTTGCCTCCTTTACGACACTCATCCTCTCTAACAACTACGTCACGAAACGGCAATCGCTTAAACTTCTTGGCGAGATACTGCTCGATCGCGCCAATTTCAATGTCATGACACGTTATATCGCTCAGGAGGCAAACCTCAAGATGATGATGAACATGCTACGGGACAGGAGCAAGAATATTCAATTCGAAGCGTTTCACGTTTTCAAGGTCCGTTGTGTTCGTTTCCGTCCTCGACGTGTTCGACATCTTTTTGTACAGGTATTCGTTGCCAATCCAAAGAAACCTCCTCAAATTGAAGCCATACTCCGGCGGAACAAGGAGAAACTACTTACGTTCTTAAAGAATTTTCACAACGACAAGGAAGACGAACAATTTAGCGTACGTATGCGCTCGTTGCTTCATACCGGAGATAGGCATCTGATTATATCTCTCCCATCGCCAGGACGAGAAGCAATTCTTGATTGTCCAGATCCAGAATCTATAGCTCTCCGTGGGGGTTCGACTCTACTGTCGTCGCGACGCCCACGTTCTTGTCCTTCCTCACACTGGGCTTTTTCTGCCCGTCATTATTCTAATCTGCTTTGTGACCGCCTCATCGGGGTGTTTTACATCCATACGACGAACTACACCTCACACAAACCGACTGGTTAAATCCACATCAAAGCGTTGTTATCGTACGTATCGTATCACACCATACCCACACGCCACATACCGCTGGCCCTGACATCGTATATATCTATACCTCGGTGGGAGGTGTATCATGTCCTATCTCGTGCCACCTCGGGCGCGTGACGGGTCATCTTTCCTTTTTGTGCTGCTCTCCGTATATGAGTTCTTGGCCGAGCATCCAGCTTCAGGTGTCAGGGCCAGGTTTGGACAACGGCGCGCACACGAGCTCGATATGCCATTCGTCGTAGTTGTACATGTCGATCCGATGAGGACGGCGTTGTCCCCACGTGTCGATGGATAGGTTGCCGGTAGCGCCGTAGCAGTGCCCTCCGTCGGCAGCGCGGTGTTCATATGTACTTGATAGAATATCAAATATTTATTGCAAAGGCGGCCGTAACGGTGGCGGCGGTGGAGTTGGCCTGGGTATACAGGTGGCAGCCTGGAACTGGCGGTCATGTTTTGCAGGATGGGAACGACTGCCATCTTCTGATCTCGAAGGTCTGGTTAGGGGGGCAGTAGTTCATTACATGGGCCTCGGCGCTTCCGCACTGCGATTTCATGATATACATGGCACCCAAGGTTGCATCTATCGTGCATCCTGCTCCCGCTGAAACGGGAACTTGGGGAATTCGACTCGGGGGTGACCGCGGCGGGGGATCGATCGCGATATTGGCGCTAGTGCTTGTATGCACCATGCAATACCTCGGGAGAACAGCCAAAAATACCAGCGAACGTACTAGCTCCGAAAAATCCCTCGGATAGTAACGGTGGTTTCATTTTATTATGATCGTGGAGGTATGTTTTGGGCTGACTCGGACGAGCGCGATGTGATAGTACTCGGATGTGGGCCACCGGAGACTCTGAAAAACGACGGCAAGCCGGCACGTTCATGCTCGAGCTGGATATTGGTATAAGATACACTCACTCCCTTCCTAGTAGATGTTCGAATCATCCTACCGGCGCAGGAGTCAGTCAGTCTCTCCCTCCACGCGCCAAGTAGTAGTCCTGTAAAACATCCTGGGCATTTCCTGTAAGAAGAAGCTGACACGAGTCCTCTGAAAAACCTACGTGGTGCTGACTTGGCCGCGTGAAGGATTACTAGTGATATTGCTGCAGATAACAACAAAGCTAGGACGAAAACCGACTGCCATAATAAGTGTGCTATACCGAGTCAGTCTGCGAATATCACTGGCAGTACGTCGCATCCTCTACCTTGAACTGTATCCAAGGATGACAAGCATATTTATTCCAGAGTTGGGATGTTTGGGAACCTGTCGAGGGCCACTGTAACTTTTGATTACTTGATGAAGGTTTCCAGAATCCAGGGCGGGAACTGATGGATTCGAATGCCACACCCTTGACTGTTTTTCAACCAGCTACCATGCGACGGCGGTCGTTATCCGGGTTTTGAGTGAAGTAGTCAGCATCCACTGGCAAGGGAAAACGTAGTCGTTATGTAATTTCCAATGAGGCGACGTCAACGGCCTTCACCTTCGTGAGTTTGAACGGGAGTCCCGACATTCATTGGCGCATTTTGTCCACGGGCGGATCGCAGGACGACTCGTCAAGTTATTCCAACCTACGAGGAAGAGCCGGACCGCGCTCCAGTGTGAGCTACCAGTCATGCTGGCTCCAAAATCTGCCGAGCAGAATATGGATTCGGATCAAGCGTGGGCAGTAAGTAGGATGACAGTCGTTCCCGCTGTTCTCCATAGGATCAAGCTGGACAGACTTTTCCGGCTGCGGCCGAGCACGAGGGGCGCAGGTGGCAAGTGTAGTACCACTGACGAGGGATTCCTCCTTTCTATTACGTTTCCGACGACTTTGGGGACGATGTTCGTTGCATCTCTGCTCCGAGTCGTGGGCGAGAATGTATTGGATTGGGCGTGGTAAAGAATTGTACGTGTATGTTCTACGCACCACAATGATCTGCGCTGACCTTAAAGGGGTTGTGTAATCTCGTACTATAAGAGGTGGCCAACCTGAACAGATCAACCTTGAAACATATCCCCATCTTCGATGGCAGCTTACACCCGGAATGCTAATGAAGGGTGGCGTCCACGAAGGGGAAAGCCAGGAGGCTATAACAGTCGGCAGACCGTGACCCCCGCTTCTGCAGACCTATCGTTTGTTCTAAAGGACCTCGAGGAACGTGTGGCGACCTTGTCGGTCGACGCCTCAGGGTTCGCCTCAGAGGTCATCCGACTGCGTCACGTCAAACCCATTGCATCTTATTCGTGGATCGATGCACCAGTCCCGACCATCGCCGTTCCAGGTAGGTCTACATGCTCGCGTCATCCATCGAACACACCTCACACACCTCGGTCACAAAGGTTCACCCTGGATCTGGGCGGATGAGCGTCCCCCAGTGAAGCAAGTGCCACGCGACGCGGGAGTCCACTACATTCATCATAACGCATCAAAGATGGGTAACCACTCCCCAATGCTGCCCCTCTTTGCTGCGATTGATGCTTTGCACGACGACTTTCCGTACAAGGATTTCGATATCGTCACCGATCGGAATGGACTCCGAAAGTTGCTTCGCTACATTGATGATGGACGTGCCGAGAACTTTCGGATCGATATCGATCTGGTCGGGAAAACATGCTTGTTTACGCGGCAGGAGCAGACCAGTACGCTCGTTGACCAGAATACTGGCTATGGCAATGAATACCTCAAGGCGGCCACCAGAACCCCATCAGGCTGCGAGAAGATGGCTGACCATCACCGCATCATCACCTACGTGAGTCGTGATCGTGACCTAGAATGCCCAAAGGTTTCATGGTCGTGTTTGGTAGAGATTCGGGAGCTTGAAAATCTTGCTCGGTTTCACGGCAGATGCGTGCATAGAAATCAAGAAGACTGACGATGATTTCCTCGCCTCGTTCTCATCGCTAAGCATTGGGGACAAGGCAGAGAAGACAACAAAGGAGAACAAGTCATCCTTTGCTGGTCTAGACATCAAGTTCACCTCCCCTCGCTCACTCGTCCCTCAATCCAACTTGATCGAGGTGAAAACGAGGTCTACTTATCGAGAACCAAACTGGAAAGACATCTATCCCCAGGTGTATCTATCACAGACGGCATGGCTCTACATGGCGAAGCATACCAATGGTGCCTTTCAACCTGTCGAAAAGATTTCGCTCACAAGCGAAGAGATGAAGCCGCATGCAGAGATTATGGAAGAGTCCCTCGGGAAGCTGAAGAACTTGCTAAAGGTGATATTGAAAGCTGTACGTGAGCAGGGAGAAGGCGTCCCGCTGAGTCTGGTGCGTCAAGGGGGGACGCTTTCCCTTTGGAAACGCAAGAAGGGAACTGGGAAGCCACTCGGGGAGGAGATCATAGCCAAGTTCAAGGCGTAGTAGTGGCAGTGTTCGTTGTGCAGTTATAGGAACCGAATAGTCGAAACACGACTTGACATGCTGACAACCAACCCTTTTCTTTGCCCTCATACCTTCTCAGCAAATTATTCATCATGTTGTCCGTCACCACTTCCTCGCCTCCCCTCGACTTTTTGTTCCCTCAAGAGTTGATCTCGTCCGAGGTTTCTAAACAATTACCCTCAGAACTGACCGTATGTGCATACCACACATTCTCTGCCATGTCTGACCGCCCGCACAGATCCGCCCCCTTGCATCAACAGACTACAAACGTGGCCACCTTGATGTCCTCGCCGTACTCACTGTCGTCAACGACCTCGGTGAAGCACCCTGGGTGAACCAATTCCACGCCATGCGCGCCGTCCCCAATACCTATTACACCCTCGTCATCGTCGACAATGCCAGCGACCGCATCGTAGGTGTCGGCACCGTCTTTCTTGAGCGCAAGTTCCTCCGAGGTCTCGGCACCGTCGGACACATCGAGGACATTGCCGTCGACAAGAGCCAACAGGGCAAAAAGCTCGGACTGCGTATCATCCAAGCCCTTACACACATTAGTGAGAACAGCGGTTGCTACAAGACCATCTTGAACTGCAGCGACGCCAATATACGTAAGTGGTCTGTGACCTCGCGGGCGAAGAGCGGCGCGCTGATTCGGTTTGGTGTCTCGCACACAGCCTTTTACGAGAAGTGCGGCTATGTAAAGAAGGAAAACGAGATGGTGAACGTCTTTGCTGTGGTCATTTGTGGTCAAGCTGACATTGTCCTTCTCAGGCCAAGTACGCGCCCGAGCGCTCTCACACACCCAGATTGTGATCCAATCTTATTCGCTCGTTACCCAATACACACGGACTCTTGCATACCTAACCTATTCTCCGCTGGCTTACGGTACATAGTCACTTGGTCATGATCTTGAACATTGTATCATCAAATTTTCGTACACATGCCGAAAACCATCTTCTCAATCGATTGGTCAAGGGTTCCGACTGCAGTGAGGCATAACACGCATGCGTGCATCGAGATTTAATATCATGGGAGAACGTGCGATACATGAATAGATCTCGCTCATCGACCACCCTTGCCACCCTTCATCTGTTGTTTCGAGACCTTGGGTGCGGTGCTGACAGGTGCACGAGCGGCAGGCTAAAGTAAGGAACAGAACCGTCGGTAATGCGTAAGGGCAGGAAGAAACAACAGCGGCGAACCTTTGCCTTCTTCGATTCCTTCTCCTTCTTTTCGGTCTTGGCCTTCTGGATAGCGGCGATCCGTGCTTGCGTACGGATGGCGGCGGTTTGGTTCCGCTTGGCGGCGATAGTGGCAAGGTCAGCACCAACGATGCCACGTTGGTGCTTGACAGTTCGACGTGAACGTTTCTTGGCAACTTCCTCAGTGATACCCTTTTTGTGCATGCGACGGTACACCTGTGTCCAGGCGATTTTACGAGGGTTTTTGCGTTGGAGGAAGAGTGAGGTGTTCTTGGAATTGGCGAAGCGGAAGACCTAGGGGGAGTTGGTCCACATGGAAAAGGGGCAAGGATGGGATACGAAAACTCACTTTGGAGTCTCCACGAACAAAGGTTTTACCCTTTGAAGGGTAGATACGGTAGCCCGAGAAAGAGTCGATTTCGAGCTTCTGTATTCCCAAGGTAGCAGGTCGGCGGGGGTCTTAACATGTAGTTATCCAAATGGACGTACCATCTGTGTAGTGATGACGGCGCCAACGCAAAATAGTTAGCAAAGCGATCCAAGATGACTTGACAAGATCAGAGACAAGACCACCTCGGTCCATCTCACACTTCATCGCTTCATCCAGCCAATCGGCCACGTCAAACGACGAGAATCCAGCTTGAAGGCCCCGGACAAGCGATGGGTATGTCTAGGGACGATTCGTACCGCACACAAGCATGAATTCGAGCTCACCTTGAAGGGTTTGCCGGGACTCGCTGATTCTGTGGTGGTATGAGGACGCGCTGTGGCGGGAGTTCAACTTCGGGGTATGCCGATCACAAATCAGGAATTTCCGAAGCTTCCGATGCTGGTAACACTGGCAAGTTCAAGTTAAGAGGACGAATGGTGATCTTCCTACTACTCAAATGCCTGCCTATGGCAGACTACGAACACCCAACTAACGAAGCAAACAGAGGCATTGAAAAGGGATACTCGTCTCCACCCAACGACGTGCCGTTATACTCAATTCATCCGATAGGCAGTACCAAATATGTTGTTCCATATCGTAGTGAGGAACCTGCATTAATGATTTAAACCGTATCTTCGAGAAGCTGCCTGGCGATCCCCGGTCCCCATGTCCCAAACCATCCATGTCAAATTGTATTTTTCATTGATCCGTACTAACAGTAATAATAAGACTAATATGCAGGTTCCATCAGAATCCGCCACTATCCGAAGGCATGGGCAAATTCAGGGTGACAGTACTTGCCTGTTTCTCATGATTAATGCCGCGATGGCGGCCGCCTAAGTTTATGGAATAGATGGATGGAAACTTGTGTAAGCATTTATCTGTCATCCTCTAGCCAATTCAAAACAAGGAAAGGTGCACTCTGCCGAATTAGTCCCGTCAAGTCGTGGTCCTGCGGGATCTATCATGATGCTTATGGCATCTCTTCACATTCCAAGACCTTCGACGGGCTAACTTTGAAAGGTCACATAACAATCTAGACCAGAAGTCGTAAACAGGCGAGTACGTTTAGCATCTTGATAAGAATAGTAGAATACTGATAGGCTGGTATGGTATGTAGTGCGGCCCTCACCATATGTCTGTCTGCAAGGATGGAAGATTACATACGCTTAAAGCCTCATGTACAAACCTGGACGGCGTGGTGCATTCCAACGGACAATACTCAAGTTTGGGCGATTCGTCTTGGATGTCATGGGTATGTAGGGGGTTGGGCGCAAAAACCAAGGTAACTTGGGAACCCCGAAGAATGGATAGGGGATGATAATCGTGGCCAAGTGCGGGGTTGGGGCGCAGCCCCATATCTTGCGCCCAATGAAGCTTAGGAACCCCGAAAGATGGATATACCATTCCAAGCTTAATCAAAGATGGCCTAGGCGCAATCCGGGGTTCAAATCTTGGGGAAAGTCGCCCAGATCAAAACACCCCACCATGAAGGGTCTGCCAACTAAGCTGCAAAAGGAAGCTATCTATCACCGCGCTAGAAGTTGTGATCAGTGGGTGCCACACACCCACAGCCCATGGTACCATGATTCTCATACCCTGCACTTGTGTCTATCTGTGGACTGATCTTGCCCTGATAGATTCCGAGCTGAATTATTTGCCCTTGTAAGTACTATTCTGTTCCCAGCAGTCACTGTATTACTTACAGCATCGCCTTTGCGGATAGAAACGTTATCTCTCATGATCACTGAAGGAAACGCTCGTGCAATCCTTTTGCGTGGATCGTGTCTGGCGTGGATTACTTTTTTGAGATTCCCTATCTTGGAGGGATTGTTGGTCCGAGGTTTCATATGTGGGGTCTGGTAAGTACTCGCGTCCCCGTACAATCAGCACCTCTAAGCATATCCAAATTTCCCGCCATTGGCAGAGAAATGGTGCTAACATATCAACTCTGCCTTTCCTGTGATGCCAAGCCTTCTTGTATGACAATGGGCTCGGTACTTGGCAGGCACTCCCATTTGTCTCTCTCGGATGCGGCGATCTCGACATCAGCTGGACGGAAAACTTGAAGATATCTTGATCAGCATTTTTTTTTCGTGGGGTGTTAGCCCTGAACGTTGAACCCGCGCGCGCATTGTGCAGTTTTGGTGCGAAGGCGATTGTAGTGACACGAAGGGAACGCAAACAGTTAGGCCGTCTTTACCTTGATGTGTGTCCGCGTTTCCCTTTTTGCCTCAAGTGCCTTCGCAATCAACTGCGTTCCTCTGCTTGCAGTTCTGATGACCATAGTCCTCGTTGCAACGGCGGTTGCGTTTTTGATCGCGCAACAATCGTATTCTACCTACAAAGATAAAGAATGCCTAGTCTTACATATCCAGCGGAATGCAATCATGCTGCAGGTTTAGAGGGCTGAAAGGCTGAAGCGCCGACCCCTGGCCAATGAATGAACGAGTTTTCAGTGACCACGGATCATTGCCTGTGTGCGTTTGCAGATCTTCTACTCGGATCCACACACATCGTCCAGCTTGGCCCATACCCGCGGCATTCACACCTTGCCATGTCCATCCGGAAGGTACGCTTTCGACAAGGTCTGCAGATGCACTCCTGGAGCGCTCATGCTGGTGCCGAATCCTCGTGACCTCGACGTGCGCACAGCGCTTTCGAATTTGACCGGCGAGCTTGATAATCCAGTCGTATCTTTGTCCAATGCTGTCCCCGTGATCACTCGAAGGATCAGCATCTGTGGCGAGATGCACTACGTGCATGTCGCACTTAGCTCAGGTAGCACCATTCAAGAGCAGATCACGCACCATCATCAGCATGTACACACACATGAACGTCACGGACGTCGGACTCCCCACCCCAAACGATACCAAAAAGGCGATACCACAGAGTGTGTATGGAAGCACGGACTCGACGACGATTGTCACGATGGTGAAATACAGAGATGCATATTCGCGCCCGAGACATTCTCGAATCGCCCTGCCGTGTCGCACTATACGATAACATATCAAGCACGTCAAGGTTGCGTTCAGAAACACTGAGACGGTGTAGTATGCGAAACCGATCTGTGGAGAAATGCCGGAGAAAAAATTGCCCCCTGGTGAACTGGTGATCCAGTCGATCAAGAATCCCAAGGCTAGGTGAACGCGAAATGAAGCAACCACTCGAAAGAGGTATTAGGGGCGAATACTTACCAAGGGTAACCAGCCACAAAGTGAGGGGTATGACCACGACACGATGATTATTCCATATGATCCGACAGCGGTAGATCTGGAACCAACCAAGTGAGCAGACATCTGACGTCATGATGTATGTCTTACCATAAGAGCGTCCGTCATGAGCTGAAGTATGATGACCGCTGTTGTCCCCCAGTCCATATACCAGTTCGAAATGTTCACGTTCCAGTATTTGTCAGGATCCCCTGGAAACTGAGAGTCGAGCAACCACATTTTCTCGCCGAATAACGCTTGGGTAGCCACCCAGACCGTGACCAGGAACACCATCATGCTGCTGAAGAACGCGTAAAATATATTGGATTTCTTACACGTTCCTCCGCTGATCAGCAAAGTATGTATGGTCTTAAAGTAAAGGAGCAACTCAATGCCTGCATGAGTGAACTGGTAAGTATGCATCATAAGATGATACGCGTCGTTACAAGACTCACCGTACAGGATGTTCTGTAGGTTGATCCCGATGTAGACAGAATTCTGGAATAAGTTCCCATTCGACATGGAATCGGAATTCGAGGATGATGTAGTCATGGTGCCAGGAGAGAAATGAGAGAATCCACCTCGTGGGTTTATATCGCACGAGACTTCCTTGGGTCTCCTGGGGGACGATCTCGACCGAATAACCCAGCACACCGGAGAACTGGGTGGGTGCGATGACATGATGGGATTGTACGGGACCTACAGGGTGGAGAATGACGTTTCCAGGGAAAGCCTGACGACAATGTCGAGATGAATTAAAAGACAAGATATTGGCCGTTAAGCACACGCTCAGACACACTCCCATCGGCAAACTGATGCTTGCCATCGCGCGACTGAAATATGGACTTAGACGGAGCTCCTGCGCCATCCTTCCTCCAGAAAGCCTGCAGCCAGATCGTAAGAACGAAACCATAAAAAAACGGCTCACGCGATCGCCAATACGTGCCTGACAGGCTGTGAATTGTTGTATGTGCCAACTAACCAAAGCTCAAGTAAAGACGCGGTGTAAATGCAACTTTGTTTCCGTGTAAGACCCGATGGGGAAGCCTGTGATAAATTTAATGAATTTTAATGTCAGGAATGCCAGGGAATTGATTCAAATTGGGTGACCTAGCGTGGGATGACAGTGACAGTCTGACGGATGGAGCAAAATCCACGTCGTGATGGAGGTTGGTCTTACAGCACGACTTACAGAAGATCCTTGCCAAAAAAATTTGGACTTTGTGTAAAATTCGCGGATTTGAACTTGGCCGAGGAGATGCCGCTGATCTCATAGAATGTGACCCCGAAGGGATTGGACTGAATGAATTGCACAAGTGGGTCCCTCGTAATTCATCTTTTCAGTCGGTCATTTCATGTTCAAACAAGAAAGAAGATCTTTGCGTCGAGTTCAACCTGGTGTTGTCATCCTGTGCCAGGAAAGACTAATTTCTCCTAATCAGAACGCAAAAGTCGCGCCGTTGCTCAGAGCGGTGCCGCATCAACGTCATCGACCTCGCCTCACCATTCAAATGGCCATTCCTTACAAGGAAAAGCTTCCTTGCGGCGTCGACCCTGCCCATTCCAAAGTTGTAATTCCGATTCACTTGGTGATTCGGACACACCAATCGATTTCCCAGCGGGTCCCCGGGCCAGAATGATGAATGTGGTAAGTCAAGGTAGATATCAGTGTTATGACCAATTCTCAAAGAAAACAAGGGCCCTACCCATTCATTCCTATACCCATTTGATGCAACGCGGGGAACTTGCACTCCGTACGTGAACATAATCAACATCTGAATCAGGCCCGTTGTGAATTCAGCCTATCATTGACCAGAAGTGTGCGTGGAGTGAGTAGTTGCTGAGCCGACCCTTGTGGGAGAAGTTATGGTGGAGGTTCGACCTCCAGCGGCGATTTCATAGATCTAACATGGGAACGGTATTAGCACATCGGCATCGACCATGGAAGCGCTAGTAAGATTGGACGAGTGGTCCGATCCCACTTTGATCAAGAAACAAGGTTGTGACCATATCTGTCGCCAGCACGGCTGCAGACATCTTTTGAAGTTTGAACGCTAGCGGGTGATAAGCGCTGAGTATGGATTGATGATGATCGCGCCCGGTTCACTGTAACTCAATGGATGGTCAGCGTCCCTTGGGGCAAACCGGGGTGCCAGTAATCCTTGTTAGTTTAACAGGGGCATCGCTTGGAAAAGACTAGCCAACTAGCTAGTGATTAGGCACACATTTAAACTAAGATGACCATGTGACACGTCACACGGTCTACTTATGTGACGGTTGCCCTCACTGCCTCAGCACCGTGCCAGCGCAGTCAACTACCAGTGTCGTTATAACCCCCTGCACCTCGCTTTGTACGGTGAGTAAAAAACACACGTAGTCCGTTTTCTTACTCATCCTCAACCGCAGAGTCGTCATGTTTGTGTCTCCTCGTACTGATGCTGACCGTACTACTGCTGATGAGTCTCCCAAAACCCTAGGTCTGAACCTTATGACCCTTACCTCCCTCGCAATGGCTCGTCATCAAACCCCTCAGGTTCCCAAGGCAATGCCAAAACTGCAGCCATTCAACAACAAATTGATGACACCGTCGGAATCATGAGGGAGAATATCACAAAGGTTGCCGAGCGAGGCGAGCGACTGGATTCGCTTCAAGACAAGACTGGTCAGCTTCTTCGTCATCGTGATGCATCTAGAATTCAATAAACTTTTCTACAGACAATCTGGCCGTCTCTGCCCAAGGCTTCCGTCGGGGAGCAAACAGAGTGCGCAAAGTGAGTTTTGTCACTCTCTCGCATATTACAACACTGACTGGTTCTGTCTAGAATATGTGGTAAGCTTGTTGTTTCATGGTTTAAATTCCCCTTCTCACTTGTGGTGGCACCAGGTGGAAAGATATGAAGGTGGGCTTTTGTTGCCGCATAAGACAGGAGGGCTAACTTGCGTCTCTAGATGCGTATCATTATAGGCCTCGCGGTGGCCATTATTATCGTCATCATTGTTGTCAGCATCGTCAAAACAACACACAAATAGCCGTTTTATCTCTACTCGCCACAAGTGCTACCTATTCTTGTCGTGTTGTATCTATCACGCGTCCTCTTAATCTGTTTCGATTTTTTTGTGCCTCGTATTGTGATCTCATCGAACAGAACCTTTGGACTCAGTCTGTAGTTATGACCTTGGTCCGAATTCGATTTGTTGTGTTAGTCATGAAACTGGCATTCCCACGACAAGTTTGCGAGTGATCGTAGTATAGCAGTGTCACAAGTTTGTTCTTCAAAGTCTTCACCCTTTGCTCTTTACTCTCATCTCGGTTTACTATCTTGTGGCTTCCGTGCCCGTGCCCCTCCTTTATCATCCATTCTACATGTCAAATGTCATCCCACGGACACAAACAATCCGCTTCCGTATCCCAAAACCTCAAAGCCCAACTTGCTAATGCCTATAACGAACTCGGGAAGGAGCTCGCTTCCCAAAAGATTAGGGTAATAGGTAATTACACACTTGGAAAAGTCATCGGAGAAGGCAAGTCTTCTTATCCCTACGACAGGCGTTCCTAGTCCTGATAAGATCTTTAACAGGAGCCTACGGAAAAGTGCGCATGGGCACGCATCGTCTCACATCGACCCGCGTCGCTATCAAGCAGATCCCAAAGGCAATGTCCGCCTCCCTCACTCGTGAAATACACCACCACCGTCAGCTCCACCACCCACACGTCACTCAAATGTACGAAGTTATTGCTACCGAATCACACATATGGATCGTCACAGAACTTTGTTCCGGTGGAGAGCTCTTTGATTACCTCGCTGAAAAAGGTCGCTTGTCCGAAGACGAAGCTAGAATAATTTTTGGCCAGTTGTCCCTCGCCGTTGCCTACCTCCATGAAAAGGGTATCGTCCATCGCGATCTCAAGCTGGAGAATGTGTTGCTGGATGAACGATGTCGCGTCAAACTTGGCGATTTTGGATTCACGCGTGAATACGAGAAGGGTGTATATATGGAGACCTTTTGTGGTACCACCGGATATGCCGCTCCGGAGGTACTGCAAGGTAAGAGATATCTTGGTCCAGGTGGGTGGTGCTTCCGCTTTGCTGTACATCATGCTAAAGACCATACAGAAGTGGATATTTGGTCCATGGGTGTGATTCTTTATTGCCTTTTGACTGGCACCCTACCATTCGATGATGATAACGAAACTATAATGAAGGAAAAAGTTATCAAAGGGGAATTTGAAGATCCAGAGTGGTTGTCCAGAGGTTCGATACCTTTGTTGCCTTTCCATATCCCGTGATTTTTTACCGTGTCATATAGACGCTCGTCACCTGCTTCGCGATATTTTACAAACTGATCCGTCGAAACGTTTCACGATCCCTCAAATCTTGGCATCCCGCTGGTTTACCTCACGACTTGCTGCCGTTTCTACTGTTACCGATCTCGAGGACGACGTTCCTACATCGCCATCACCTGCTCGCACTGCCTTCCCATTGAGCGTAGATCCCACTGAAACCGAGGGGAGAACGCTGGATACAGATCAAGTCGTGTCATCGGCGACTTCTGCTACATCTGAAATGACTTTTCTCTCTGCTTTCTCCGAACTTTTACCCCCGGCACCCGTAACCCCCGTTGATATGGCTCCTGATCCGTTCCGAGATTCTTCAAAGTCTGTTTCTGTCCAAATTCATCCCAATCCAAGTCAAAGTACTATCACTAAAGGTAACCGAGGATTCAAGGATGCCAAGACTCAGCAGCCTGAAATTGTAATCGAAGGAGAGAAAAAAAATAGTATGGAGATTGCACCATCTGTCACTCCGTCAAACACTACTCGTCCACTACATGTAACTCGTACGCCTGCCCGCACGAAACGCCGTTCTGTGTCGTCCACACTTTCTGACGGGAATGGCTCACCACCGCATGACAAACCCCTGGCACCTCTTCCTCCCCAGGACTTCGCTTCTCTTCTCAGTACACCGGCTCCGATCGTTTTCTCGACACCTGCTGAGCGCGAGTTGCTGAACACCTTGAGTACGATGGGCTTCGACACTGCTCAAATTGTGCATTCAGTTATCTCAGATGCATGTGACTCTGCAGGAGCACTCTGGTGGATGTTGATGCGCAAACACGGGAAACGGATTCTCGGCGAGGTTCAGGCTGTTTTCCCAAATCCTGCCAATGAACCAGCTGGGGAAGGGTCCAAGCAACGTAAAGAGAAGGAAGGCGAGCGACCCTCCAGTTCTCGAAAGAGACACAAACGCGGCATCGCTGTCCAAACCGACGAACCTCCTCCATCTGTCCCACCGGAGTTTGCTCTTGTACCGCCTACGCCAACGGCTTCAGCTGCCCGACCGACCACCCCTCCCCGCGCAAAGTCGCCCTTTCTGTCGCCTTCGCCGACTACCAATGAGTCTTCTGTGCGCTCAAATCAATCCACGCCAAGTGGGAGCTACAAGGGGATAGAGAATAAGGATCTACTCAAATTGAAAAGGGATGGCAAGGTTCGCTCAGGAAGTGTCAGCATCATGCAACGAGCGACGACAGCTCTTGAAGCGGCCGGTCTTGTGCGCAAGAAGTCGACGGAAGCGGTCAAGGACCATCGCGAGGGGCAGCGAGAGAAGGAGAAACCACGGGAAAGTGACAAGGCGCAAGCTGGAGATGATCCCCGTAGCTCGCATGGTAGTGGTGGCTCATCCAAATTGACCAAGTCGCCACCAGTGAAGGCAAAAGATGCGGCACCTACATCTTCCTCGCCTTCCCCCGATCTACCTGCGACTCCTGGGTCGCCATGGGTTATAGCGGGTGAGCGGACCACATCATCCGGTGGCCATGCGGCGACTCCTGCGAATTCGCCGGGTGATACGTTACACTCGTTGCCGAATTACACTGAGGGTGGAGGTCGAATTATTGCTCCCAATCGGAATCGCGCTAGTTTGTTGTCCGCGTTTCGTCTCTGGTTCCAAGAGGATAAGAAGGGTAAACGGAAAGAGACCGTGCAACCGTTGCCCCAGGGTAATACTCATGGATTGCAGTATTCCCGATCCTTGGTTGTACAGCCCCCTTCCTCTATGTCACCTTCTAGTAAAAACACGGTCAAGCAGCGGGCGAGTCACGGAGGCGGGCGGGGTCGTCGTTTTAAGCGTCACTCCGCTTCATCTCGTCGATCTAGTAGCGTTAACTCCCGCAGGTCATCTAGCAATTCCGCTCAAATCTTCATGATTGAGCAACCACACACACTCGATCAGATCCCTTCTGTCCAGTCGTTCGGGGCGGAGACACCCAACTCCGAGAGAGGTGATTACTCCTCACGACCGTCGTCTGTACACAGCTTTACCGTCGGTGTTCCTCGGCATCGCAAATCCCCGTCTACGGGTTCCAATGGGTCAGCGTACTATCGCACTTCGTCACCACTACCCAAATACCACCACCGCAGGGCTGGTTCCTCTTCGTCTACACGTGTCGTACGACTTCAGGGTACACCTGGAAGCGCCCGGCCCATGCATCAGCGGTCGAATTCGGCCACTTCCTCAGTACATTCCCTTGCATCCTCGCGACCTACGTCGTTTTATGAAGCCTCGGAAGGCGAAGCGACGCGGACGGGTTCGCCGTTCAAGGGACATCCATCTAGACGATCATTAGACGATAGTACTCCCAGGCGCGGTGCAGGCACGTTTATCGCTCAGAAGCGTCGCACACCGTTCACGAGCCCGCAGTCTTCTGGTACACTAGGGCGTACATCATGGAAGAAGAGCTGGGGACATGAACCTCCCGGATGGCAAAGTCGGAGCACTCATCTTCCCGTCGAAGTTCTTGTCATCTCGCCAGTACCAGATATCAGGGACGTTTTCAGTAGCGGACGACCAAGTTTGAGCGTGGGGGATGAGAGCGACTGGGTGGACGAGGATGAGGATGTCCCCGAGTTTGCGGGGGGACTCGGGCAGATGCCTGGGAGCGCGACAACAAACTCAAGTGCGAGTTCGTCATATTTGGCGCTGGAGTCGCCAATTCCGCTAGTTATGTCGCCACCCCCGAGGAACCATAGTGGGCACACGCGTACAGGCAAGGCTCGCGCTGGCTCTGGTTCAGGCGTCGTCGGGAGACAGAGAGGTCACTCCCCGGCTGGAAGGTCTTCGCCTGCTCCTGGACAAACTGAGATGATATTTGAAACGCCGGAAGCGAGAGGTGGGCGATGGCAGCTACCGGGGTCGCGTGGACCTGCCTTTAAACATGCGATCCAAGAAGAAGACGAAGGAGAAGAGGAATGAAGTTAGAAGAGGTATGGTTGTTGGCTTATTCTGGTTTATGGTCACGGTTTTTCTGTGTCGTGTTGTCGAGCATCATGAACTTTTGCGCGCCGCATGGTCGTCATGCATTCTGTCCTGGTCTAGCTTTCTTTATTTCCGGTCTTCTCGTTGAAACTCTTTCCAGTCCATCGTCTACATTGCTATTTCGCTGATCGAACGACCACTTGTGGTCCTCTACGCACTATCTTCTACGCAGTCTATCCCCATACTTGGTCGGATTTTCTTTCTTTCTTCGCGCTTTATTCCATGGGTTTTAATTCCGATACTGGTTACGGAGTTCGTTTCTTTTCTTGCTGCTAAAGAAGCGTTTTAAGGTCAAGTTGTGTATAGCGTGCGTATTTTATGAGATACCCCAGCTTTATTTTCACTATACCCCACCTCGGAGCTGTTCGAAGGAAGAACGCCGATTGGTTGCTCACTAGCTGAAGAAAGCTGTGTGACAAGGTAAGGACGTGACGGGTCGCGTATGTCACATCACATGGAGTCACATTGTTGCTACTTTGCTTTGTAGAACGCGAGTCTCGTCCTTTCACTCATGACACGCGGACGCACTTTCGGATTACGTGGAGGACGCGGAGGACGCAGTGGTTATCGAGGAAGTACTAGTTTTCGTGGGGGTCGTGGCAGAGGGAGAGGTGGACGAGGCGGCGCATCCAACGGGAACGCACCAGGAGAAGGCCCAGCACCACAACGCGAAGACGATGGTACACAACTTGCTGAGCGATTCGAGCAAGTCCGGCTGAGCGACGAGATTGAAGAGAAGCTTGGGTTCGCGCGGTTGCAGGAGGGTGGACGGAGAGAGGGCTGGCTCATCAATATGCATCCGACGTTGGTCAAGGACCCAGACTACCCTGGAGGAAAGGCTGCAGTGGATTTTTACTTTATACAGGACGATGGTGGGTCGTTCAAGTGCACGATGCAATACGAGCCATATTTTTACATCGCGTGCAAGGTGAGTGCGTTTGGGAAGTTTTACTTTATGGTCATGCTGATGGGGTGCACAATGATATTAGAGCGGCTCGGAGGCGAGCGTTGAAGAATGGCTCATGAAGCGGTACGAAGGCGTCATTTGCAAGATCGTACGCGACCGGAAGGAAGATCTCAAGTTGCCGAATCATTTGATGGGACACCGGAGGCTCTACCTTCAACTATGTTTTCGGAACGTTTCCGATCTTCTTACTGTCAGGCGCGATGTCGCTCCGCTGGCGCTCGAAAATGGTGCAAAACGCGGAGCCGTCGATGCCTATGCGGAAGTCGTCAATGCCACGGCGGGTCCCAGCATGAACATGGAGCTCGAAGGTGAATGGACGGAAATCGGCGGGAGCATCAACGGTGCCAGCTACAGGGAACGGGATCCTCGCGAGTGCATCGTCGATGTTCGAGAATTTGACGTGCCCTATTACCTGCGCGTGGCTATCGACAACGAATTGCGTGTCGGGTTGTGGTATGCCGTGACGTTTAATGCCGGGAAACCGAGCTTTACGCAGATCACGGAGCGCGTCAAGCGTGCGGATCCAGTGGTTATGGCATATGACATAGAAACGACGAAGGCACCCCTCAAGTTTCCTGACCAGGCAATTGACCAAGTGATGATGATTTCGTACATGATCGATGGTCAGGGGTACCTCATCACGAACCGCGAAATCGTGAGCGAGGACATCGAGGACTTTGAGTATACTCCCAAGGAAGGGTATGAAGGCCCGTTTATTGTCTATAACGAGAAGGATGAGGTACATCGTTCATCCATAACGGACCGCATTTGTTGATTGATGCCGACTCATCCAGGCTGCAACGATCACGAAATTCTTTCAGCACATCCAGGAGGCCAAGCCTACGGTAATCGCCACCTTTAACGGAGATTTCTTCGACTTCCCATTTCTTTGTGCGAGAGCGAGGGCCAATGGTATCGACATGTTGTTCGAGACTGGATTTGCGAAGGATGCAGAGGACGAATTCAAAAGCCGGTGTTGTGTCCACATGGACTGTTTCCGTTGGGTCAAGCGGGACTCCTACCTGCCGCAAGGTAGTCAGGGCCTGAAGGCAGTCACGACAGCAAAGCTAGGGTATAACCCAATCGAGTTGGATCCCGAGTTGATGACCCCGTGCGTTAATAAAACTCTCATTAACACCCATCTAACAACCAGTTGCTAGATATGCCATGGAGCAACCGCAAATCCTTGCTCAGTACTCCGTCTCCGATGCCGTAGCGACGTACTACCTCTACATGAAATATGTCCACCCATTCATCTTCTCACTTTGCAACATCATTCCACTGTGTCCAGACGAAGTGTTGCGAAAGGGAAGTGGAACTCTTTGTGAGACGTTGTTGATGGTATGTAGGCCCGACAATGATACTTGGACTTCGCTCACGCATCGACGCAGGTAGAAGCGTATCGAGGACATATCATCATGCCCAACAGACATGAAGATGCCCACTTGAACATGTTTGAAGGTCATTTGCTCGCCTCAGAAACGTATGTCGGAGGGCACGTGGAAGCCTTGGAGGCTGGCGTTTTCCGCAGTGATATCCCTACGGACTTCAAGATCGTCCCTGCAGCTGTTGAACAGGTTCGTCGTACTCCATACCTAAATGTTGCGCGCTCTGACTGTCAGCACTCAGCTGATCAAAGAACTTGATGCCGCCCTTACGTTCCACATCGTCGAGGAGTCAAACGAATCCTTGGAAAATGTTACCAACTACGACGAAGTCAAGTCTCAGATTCAATCTTGTCTCGAGCTCATGCGCGATAACCCAAAGCGAACCGACAAGCCACTGATCTACCATCTTGACGTTGCTGCAATGTACCCCAACATCATGTTGTCGAATCGGCTACAACCAGACTCTATGGTTGATGAGTCGGTGTGTGCAGTATGCGACTACAACCGACCAGGGAAGAAGTGCGACCGACGGCTTGAATGGGCGTGGAGAGGCGAGTTCTTCCCCGCGCACAGGGACGAGTACAACATGATTCGACACGCGCTGAACCAGGAATCCTTTCCTCCCAAGAAACCTGGAGGACCTCAACGCAAGTTCGTTGACCTGACGGAAACGGAGCAGACGGCTCTTTTGCACAAGCGACTTGGGGACTACTCCCGCAAAGTGTATAAGAAAACCAAGGATACAAGGGTGGAGACACGCGAATCTATTGTGTGTCAGCAGGAAAACCCATTTTATGTCGATACCGTGCGCCGTTTCCGTGATCGGCGGTATGAATACAAGGGGCTCCACAAAACATGGAAGAAGAATCTCGATACAATTCTTAGTGAGGGTCGCTCGCTCGCGGACGTGGACGAGGCGAAGAAGATGATCGTAATCTACGATTCATTACAGCTGGCTCACAAGTGTATCCTCAACTCGTTCTACGGGTATGTGATGCGTAAAGGTGCACGCTGGCATTCGATGGAAATGGCAGGGATCACCTGTCTCACGGGTGCTACGATCATCCAGATGGCTCGTGCGTTGGTGGAGCAGATCGGGCGTCCTCTCGAGCTGGACACGGATGGAATCTGGTGCATGCTTCCAGGCGTGTTCCCGGAGAACTTCAAGTTCAAGTTGACCAACGGCAAAACTATTGCCATCTCGTATCCATGTACAATGCTCAATCACCTTGTCCACGCGCAATTCACGAATCACCAATACCATAACTTTAACCCAGACACTGGGGAATACGACGTTCACTCTGAAAATTCCATCTTCTTCGAACTCGACGGGCCATACCGTGCAATGATTCTCCCCTCGTCAAAGGAGGAAGATAAGCTGCTTAAAAAGCGTTACGCGGTGTTCAACGATGACGGCTCTCTCGCAGAACTCAAAGGCTTCGAGGTCAAGCGACGTGGCGAACTCCAGCTCATCAAAATCTTCCAATCCCAAATATTCGAGAAATTCCTGCTTGGTACTACCACCGAGGAGTGCTACGGCGCTGTCGCCAACGTCGCCAATCAGTGGCTCGATATCCTGTTCTCTCACGCAGAGACACTCTCGGACGAGGAACTCGTCGACCTCATTGCCGAGAATAGAAGTATGACGAAGACCCTCGCCGAGTATGGTGGACAAAAGTCGACGTCAATCAGTACTGCCAGGAGGCTTGCCGAGTTTTTGGGGGACCAGATGGTCAAAGACAAAGGTCTCGCTTGCAGATTCGTCATCTCTGCAAAGCCCAACGGTGCTCCCGTCACCGAGCGAGCTGTTCCGGTCGCCATTTTTTCCGCAGAAGAATCCGTCAAGCGAACTTACCTCCGAAAATGGCTCAAAGATCCTGGCCTCTGCAATTTCGACCTTCGTTCGATCTTGGATTGGGAGTATTACATCGAGCGGTTGGGTTCTGTGATTCAAAAGCTGATTACGATCCCTGCGGCTATGCAAGGCGTCTCAAATCCAGTACCAAGGATCAGGCATCCGGACTGGTTGCATCGCAGAGTTGCGGGAGCTATAGACAAGTTCAAGCAGAACAAGGTGACAGACTTCTTCTCTGTCGTTCCGCGGAAGATGCAAGTGGACGACGAGAGTGACATGGAGGATATTGGAACACAGAAGCATCCCGAGAAAGGACGTATCGCCATCGTGAGCCGCAAAACGACGCGGAAGCCCAGTCCCGAAGCTGAAGCAAGTGACGCATGTAGTGTCCCTCTTCCAGATCCTAGCTTGAACTACTCTTCTTGGCTAAAGGCGATCAAGCCTCGCTGGCGTAAGATGCGCGAAGCACGCTGGGGCGGAGAGACGTCTGCCGTGGTTCCCTCCATGTTTAGAGGCGCACGGATACGAACGACGCAACGCTGGGATATCGTACAGATCCGACAGAGCAAGATTCCTGGCCGCTTTACGATGTGGGTTTCCATTGATGGAGAGGTTACATCCGTTCCCCTTCGTATTCCAAGGCAATTTTACCTTCATTTCAAGAATCCACCCCGGGACGACTTATTCCATACGGAATACTACCAACTGGAAAAGGTCACGCGACATCTGCCGAGGGATGTTCCTTGTACCAACTTGTACAGAGTGGTCGTGAAAGAAGATGTTTATGAAGATATTCAGGAACACTTCACGGATCTGACGAATGATCCGAATGTCGACGGTGTATTCGAGCGGCAGGTACGTGTTTCCCATGCGAGTTCAGTACATTGCTGTTAACACTTTACTAGGTTCCACTGGAGATGCGTGCTTTACTTAAGCTGGGCAAGACTTGCACTGTCGATGAATTGGGATTGACTCTCAACAAAGCTCAGACTACGGGAGTCGATCTCAGCCAACTCGATCGCGCTAACCCTTCTCTTTCCCGAAAGACGTACCTTGACGGCGGGCATGGTAACAAATACCTATTCCTCTACCACGCCTGCTCGCAAAGCGCTCCTATTCACGTTTTTGCGCTCTTCCTTCCTAGCGGTGCCGTCAAGCTGCATCTAGTAGACCCTGCAACGCGTCGCCAAGGTATACCCCGCTTACAAGAGCTGTATACGGATCTCCTAAAGAAACGACAAAGTCATTGCGGAGATCCTGCTTCCATTCAGTATCCCTCCTCTTGCGAGTTCACCACGACATACCACAGCAAGGACTCTTCCGCTCTCAAGGCGATTTCCCGAGAGCTCGGACTCTTGGAGAACTTATCGTACATAGTCGTAATTTCCTCGTCAAAAGAGCAAGTCTACTTCGATGCACAGATCCCAAAACTTTCAAGATTCCCTGTCTTGTCGATGGTCAAAGCCAAAGTTTATCACACTCTCGACGTCTTTCCTTGGCAAACGCATGTTGCCCAAAAGATGGTGCAACGCTATCTTATGTGTGGTGTATGGCTCGATCGTTCGATTACTCTTTCGAACTACTATGACGTTCCTATCGGGCACATCGACGGCGACCAATCTCTCGTTCTGTCTGACATTAGTTTTGCACGGCGGCTGATACAGCAGGACATCGTCCTCTGGTGGTCACCCACGGAGCGTCCAGATCTCGGTGGCAGGGAAGCTGACAACCGACCAGCTGAAGAACTACAGAACACGGAGTTCACAACTCCCGGGTGTTACTCCAACGTATGCTTGGAAATTACGGTTCGCAACCTGGCGGTCAACTCCGTCCTGCATTCCGTCGTGGTGAACGAGCTGGAGGGGAGCGGTGGGACGACCGCTTTTGACTCGACGTCTCGTACTATTAGTGCGTACAACCGGGGCGACGCACAACGCGACGTCACTCTCGGAGAGTCGAACGTCTCTACCTTGATGTTCGGCATCATGAAGTCGATGATCAAAGCCTGGCTTCTTGACAAAATTCAATCCGACTTCGTCAGCCCCGCGGCCTTGGTCATTGATCATTTTTGGAGATGGATTAGCACGAGCGGATCTTGTCTTTATGACCCAAGTATTCATCGCTTCATTCATGGGCTCATGCGGAAAACGTTTATACAGATGCTTGCCGAGTTCAAACGACTCGGCTCCCATGTCATCTACGCCGATTTCAGTCGAATCTTACTTGCTACCTCAAAGCCACCCGGAACAGCACACGCCTATGCGACATATATCACTACAGCGGTCACGGCCCACGAGTTATTCCAACATATGTATCTGAACACCGAGCGCTACTATGACTTTCTGCTGTTCATGGACTCCGCAAACTATGGGGGTATCGTCTGCGAGAATCCTCTAGCTGTTGAACCCCCAGAAGAGCTCACTGTCGAGATGCGATGGAACATAGAGACCTTCCTCCCGCCAGTCATCCAAGATGACTTTAGATCCGCCATCCAATACTTCATTGTCGAGCTCTACAAAGTCAGACAGAAGGCGAACGAGAGTTCACGAGTCCCTCTTCGAGTATTGCAGAACTTTGCACCCGACGTTACGCAGCAAGATGTTGGGAAAGCGAAAGAGCTGGATGCTACTCGGGAGTTCATTTCCAGGAAACTCACCCGAAAACTCCTACGACTCGTAGGCTCCGTCCAGACCAAGCACAGAGATTCGGTATACGATGAAGAGCTCCACTCACGGTTCATGTTTCCCATTCTCCCAGGCTCATACCTTGCGCTCACCAATCCTGTCCTTGAGTTTGTTAAATTTACCTGTGCGGTACTTGGCCTCGCGCAAGACTATCAGATAGAGATCGGTCTCTTAAAACGAAACCTCCTTGACCTGGCGGGTATCCGAGAGTTCTCCAACGAAGCCACTTTCCGAAATCCTTGCGAAACTCTGAAGCTGTCCAACGTCGCATGCAAGATGTGCGATTCACTTCGCGATTTTGACTTTTGTCGCGATCCAGAACTCATGCCGGACGGTCTGACCGTCGGGCCTCCCAAGTGGACGTGTCGGGGATGTGGTTGCGAATACGATCGGGCTGCAATCGAGATGGAATTGATCCGGATGGTTGGCGTAGTCGAGAAGTCGTTTGCACAGCAAGACATGCGTTGTTCCAAATGCAAACAAATCCGCTCGGACAACGCCTCGCGATATTGTCAATGCTCGGGATCGTATCAGTTGGTCGTTGGAAAAGCGGAGATGAAGCGAAAGTTGAGGACGGTCCTCAACGTTGCCATTGTACACAGCTTTGCAAGACTAAAGGTGTGTTCTTAACCAACTCTGGGAAACTCTGGAATCTGAATATTCCGTTCTAGGAGTGTGCGCAGGTCATGCTAGATAATTGGTGAAACGTGATATCGTAGTAGTTTGAAAGAATGCCTTGCTTTCGGTTTGCACTTTTGTAGTAGTACGGTACTTTTTTGGAGGTTGTCCGAGCCCCGTTGTTACCTTCAATGTTCATCGTATCAATGGATCAATCTCTGGTAGTATATCGGATAGTACATCCGCCTGTCATGGACCGCGGAAGAGCGGGGTTCGACTCCCCGCCAGAGAGAATATTGTACAACCTTTTTTAAGATCACTTAGAACATAGCTCGGACTACGCACTCGCGTTCTATCATGTAGCCGATCATCAAGTGCTGCAGCAGGCAACAAGAAAAAGAGAGTACATAAATAAGCTCGATGCGCTGGCATTGCCCTCATTCACATGACCGGCGACAGCCTTACTGGTCCTGTCGTCATCCCAGGTGAACCACGACCATACAACTACTCTTCCCCGTACGTCCGGCTAAATCACTACCTCCAACACCCCCTTCAACATTGCAAGTGGATCCGAACAAGATCATGCATAACACACACGCGTCCTTCACCACCTTCATTACACCATTGCCCAATTGGCGTGCCCTCCCATATACATCCATCCAAGGCGTCCCCGAAGAGCCGTGATGGCGTCAAGACGCCTCCACAAGGGATTCTCCGCACATTTGCGATCTCGATCAGCCAAAGAAGTGTGGTAACACTGGCACATCTTGAGGAGCAATACGACGGAGCGCCGGAAAGTGGTGGCCACACGGACATACAGGTACTATCAGAGGGTGCACACACGCTTGACCAGGAACCTTGCATTGTGTGGGCCTTCTGTGATGTTGGATGACACGTGGCTTGGTTTAGGGCCGGCAAGAAGAGGTATAAGATACCTGTGCCGCACGACGGACTCCACTATGTGTTGGTTCCACTGTTCGGCCTTGTCGTGCTAGACACGCTTGAAGACAATCTCTTCAAAGTTAAAATGGATTATGTCCGATCATTGTCAGTTTCATACTTATTATCGACTGTATGTTATACTTGCCTAGGCTCAACCTTTGTCGTTTACCCTAAGGTTTCAGGTTGGAGGGACGACGAATGTCGTCTATGATTTGATCGTACGTCGCCATCTTCTGCACATCACGTGTCTGGTTTCCTGATGCTACCTGAGCCCTGAGCTCTGAACCTCAGCTATGTTCTAAGGCGGTGATTACTATCCCCGCCAACCGCCACTTTAGTGGCCACTCATACTTCTGCCGGCGACTTATCATACATACAATCAAAGCTGGTTTCTTACAATGTCCTCCACATCCATTGGACCATTGCGGTGCCTCTGAATCACCTGGCAAGTCTACCAATGTATTGGGACCATTTGACCGCAATTACCTTTCATGATCAACAGCATCTAATTATTCTGATGCTGAAAAAGAGTTCTATGGGGCGCCAGAATAAAGTTTGAGTGTGCATAACCTCGCCCATTCTGCAAAGGTCGGCGTAATCCATTTAGTGCAGTGGGGCTGCAATAATCCACGTGTTTACTAGTAGCTTTTGTGTCTTCCTTTCTGCTCTTTTAGCTTTTGACAGATATATTCCAGTCATCCACACATATCGACCATCCTCGGGATAATTGTGTACTGGAGACGACTCATCTATCGGTATGTTATTCAAACCCAGGACTGTTGTGCTATTCATTGGTATCGTCGAATGACTCCTTGATATGAAGCTTCCGCCTCATGACCGATATACGTAATGACCTATCAATTCTTTGGATAGCCTGCAATCACCGCTATCTTACATAATTTCCTGATCCTTGACTACAAGAGCGCGGTGGTTTGTCTCTGAAACTCCGTCTTATCGTGCTTTCCGAGATTCAGTGTGTCACCTTACTTTGTAGTATCTCGAGTACATGGCTTCCGCCTTGCAACAGGCAGCCAGAAGCGTTCAACTGGCCAACTACACGGGTCGTATGCTTGTTGACTTTTAGCATTTGTTTCGGTCGGACTCACTGTCCTTTCCAGTTGTGATCCTCACTGCCGTTGGGTATGATTACGGTACGTCGTCGATGTTTATATGCATTTCCTCGTGTTTAACGAATCACACTTCACTCTCAGTGCTTACATTCTCAGATGAGGTGTGCCCCACATCCATCCGCATGATACATTGAAATTTGCCTGGCTGACAATGTTTATAGGTAGAATACATCTGGGTAAGTGGTCACAGCCCCCCAGGCAGCCATATATCCTAATATGGCTGCAGAACAAGCCGTGGACATGGATGTCCACATTGTATGTTCTGGTATGTATCTTCAGCATCTGCATGATGTCATGCTGGGCCAACTGTTATTCAACTCCCAGGCTCGTTATTCCGGGCTGTGTTTTATCATGTATGTCTATGTGTACTGCAGCATATATCAATTGATACAGATCAGTTACTAGGCCTTACTCCCTCTGTATGTTCAAATAAGTTTCAAAATCCAAGTTTGGTGAACTAATCCAGCTCGATCAAAGTGGGAACGTCTTTCCTGCCCGTTGTGAAGGTGATTTTGTATACCAGATGATCATCGTAAATACTGAAAAAGTCTAAATTAGGCGTACGTGTTCATACATTGTCTTCCTCTGATCGGTGTAATTTCTGGACGACTGACCATATTTCAATAGCTGTGAGTACATTTATTCAATGTTCAGATATCCATTATTGAAGGTCATTTTTAAGGCCAAATTGCCGATGTTTTTATAAATTGGGCTCTCTTCATTTTTTTTGGTGCCGCAGACAGTAAGATTTCATTTTCACTCCCACCAAGATGAGTCACATTGGTAGATGCAGTGGCAATGATCATCCGTGTCTGGAGAATGTATAAGAAATCAACGTTCATCCTTCGCACCCTCTTGATGCTCTACGCTATTGAAGTCATTCTCATTCTAGTTTGTTGTCTCATGATCAGCACGGCAAAGTCTGTAGGTATGTGAAACGAAGCTTCATATTATACACAGTACATAATGGAATATCTGCTGTTCTCCCAATCACGTAGCGCCGGTCATCACCCAAGTCAAAGTGCTTGATTTTTCATTCTGCGCATTTCAGTTTGATTCCCTACTGGGAACTTGGATCGGAATTACAGCAAACATCATCCAGATTATTCTGGGCGGATTGATGTGTTTGCTGGCAGCTATTCAATTTATCAAGCAGTCACTTCAAATGTACAACGCGACAAAGCGATTCGAACCGGGTCGATACTTGGCCCTTCTCACGAGGGAAGGCATGTTCTACTTTCTTGCGTATGTCCAGATCTTTTTTCTTCCATTTCTTCTACCGTGCCAATATCCTGATGTTGGATTACTTACTGTCATCTATGGATAGAATCCTGTTATATGCACTCTTCGATGCGGTGAATTATTTACCAAACACCTCATCGAACGCGTGGTTTTGGTTTATACTGGATGCGATACCGGAATGGGTTCCCGCACTTACACTCACCCCCCGATTCATCTTGACTTTACAAGAACTGTATGCGCGCATTCCGAACAGACGCAAAAGCAATATTACCACACCGTCGCCTTTCACATCAATGGATAGTAATCGTGATGAAGGGGGCACATTCTTGTTCAAGACCACTGTGCAGAACGAGGAGATGGTCCATGGCGAAGAAATAGAGATGGTGCAGAGGGAAACGCCTGTCGCTGGTCCTAGTAGTGTGTGAAGTTAGTCGGGCTGGTTCTTTATATCCCAAGCATAGTCGTTGTATTCTTCCTTCTGTGATGATAATGTTATGTGTGTAATTGTATACAATGTCGATATATATGAGATAGTACGTTGAATGATGACTGCGCTAAACTAACCGTGCTTGCAAAATAGCATTACGCTGCGGTAATGTACATGACATTGAAGTGAGAGAAGTCAATTGAAAGTAATGTTGTATGAGGTCTCGGCCCATTGGTGAATCGGCTTGAAGAAAACTTGAAGCAGGCTTCGAGTACTGCACGGGCGCGCCGCTGCGCTCGTGCTTTTACCGTCCAACGGACACTTGAGTATCAAGTGGTGCGTGCCGCATAGCAAAGTCACTCGGCCCCTCGTTTCTCCTGGCAGAGGGAAGCGAGACTCGGTCCCTCGGAGCTGGTGACACAAGGTGGTAGCGCCAAAAGACCTTGGAGAACGTCCCGTCCACTCGAAACTAATATGCTACAATATCCTCTTCCTTAACCCATGCTGATTGCCAATGGCAGAGACGACAAATCATTTGAATGTTGTAACAGGTCGCTGAGACCCGGAAGGTGGTGCGCACTGAGAGACGACGCTGCTCTGGAGAGGTTCGAAAGGTTCAGGATTAGCATTGTGATGACGTCGATTCCTGTCAAGTAGGCTATTGTAGGGAGACCTCGCCATCCACTAGCAGTTTGACCGGGATTCGACGAGTGACACTGACTCTTTCGCTGTGTACGTGCATCATAATCATGGGGGGAAAGTCCGAATACAGTAGACATACATTCCTTTCCCAGACAAAAGATTCGATAAAGATAATAAACCAGTCGCGATCCATATGCACCCTCGCCAGCGAGCAGACCTACAACGAACATCGCCCCAAAGTCATCGGAAATGTAATGAGAAAACGAAGAAACCTCTCAACATTCCTCCTCCGTCGGTGGCATCCCTCGGAACACAGCGCCTGCGCTTCTCACACCATCGATGCTCGGCCGTGGCCGGAAACTTTCCCGCTTGATTCGACCGCCTTTGTCGCTCATACTTGATGCTCGCACGATGCTTGATCCCATCGAATTTGCACCATACGACTTCGTCGAGCTGGCAATACGGTGGGAGCCCACGGCAGAGGTCGTCACAGCCCGTGATGTCGTACGCTGCAGTGTCGATGGAGCACGTCCCAATCCAAGTGAGGCATATCCCTCCGTGTGTTTTGATCGTGTAGTGACGTGTGAAGTAGGCAGTACTGTTTGAACGACTGATTTCGGCAGGCCTGAAGGGGGCCCACTCGGTGTGCGGCCCTTTGCTGGAGATGAACTCCTGACGGGCTTGGCACGGCCGTCTGCAAGCTTTTGTCGTTTGGTAGTAGTCTGAGACATCGATGACGCCGATCTCACGGCTGGCGTAATAGCACCTGGAGGTGGGTTTTGCGTTTTCCCGGGGACGTGTCCCACTTTGCCAGTGTTAACAATGGTAGGTTCCAGGCTACGGCTACGTGTCAGGGGCCCAGTCGGCCTGCTCGCATTGAGCGCCTGCACCGAGTACTGCGACGTGGCCGTTTTCTTCTTGTTCTCTTGTTCGTTCGCAGATATACTCTCCATCAGAATCTGGAGCATACTTTCTCCATGTACCAGAAAGGGGCGACCATTGGCCTGCTCCCACGCGGGAAGTGAGGATAGAAATTGTTGTTCTAGCTGCATGTTGAGTTATTTAATCAGCAACGAACAACTGCAGGATCTGGGAACGAACCTTTGGTTTCTCCTTGCCTACCCGCTTCCTCATCTTCTCTTCTCTCAATAGCCGACCTGGATCCCTACCGCCTCCTCGGCCGAGGAGTCGTGTCTGATCTCCGGCAGCCCGCTCCAACTCCTTTTCTTCTTCACATATGTCAAAGTATTTCTTTATAGACGTCAAAAAGGGCTTCTTGAGTCTGACCTCCGCCTTGAGCCGAGCGATTTCGTGCTCATGCTGGCTCAGTAGATCTTCTGTGTGTTCATCTGTGTGCAAATCATGAACTCCATACCCGTAGCAGGGCTTCGTAGGGGGTGCCCACCATCCACAAAAGCAGCAAAGTCTGCGCGTTCATCTTCTCCCATCATCAACTCATTCCATAGTGATTCAATCTCAGACCGGGCGTTCCAAATGAACTCTCCCATTCGTTCTCTCTTGAAGTCAATCATACGCTCCAGCTCCTCCTCGTAGGCTTGGATAACCTGGGGTGTCGTCCCGCGATTCGCCTGGAGACAACACGCATCAATGGACATCGGAGCTCACACCTAGATAACTCACTTCAACGAATGCGTCCATTGCTTCATCATCCACCCCCATTCTTCTCCAAAGTGATTCCAGTTGATCATACATGGCTTGAATGTGAGTCTCTCTTCGTTTCTTCAGTTCCTTCAACTCAGCGCACCGTTGTTCCGCATACAACATTATCCTCTGGGTCGGTTCGACTGCGAGCGAACCGAGAAGGGTGGCAGGAACGGGATCGGGTGTTGTTGAAGAATCCAAAAGTCGCACAAATCGAGAAAATGCATGTTGGAACTCCCGCTCGGGGTCTGCACCCAATTCGGATGGTGGGGTTGGTGTTGGAGAAGCTGAGCGGAAGAGAAGCCTAGCGTCAGATCTGCCTTGACACAAAGGCGTAGGTGTGGCAGTCGATTCAAGAAAAGGATCTGCATTTGGTGGTCGTAGGCTGCTGGAAGAAGATGAGCGGGGCAGTGTGTAGGTGGGAACTGTTAGTGTTGAGGAAGAAGCGACAGGTAGTGTTGGTGCATCATCAGCTCCTGGTGGATCAATACCAAGTTCTGCGTGTAGCCAATCGATCTGGAGGAACACGTCCCCCAGCAGAGCGAGGCGCTTTGTCTAAGCAAAAGTGATTTAGTCAACATAGTAATCCGCGCTGGACATGGAATACAGCCAGAAAGGCAGGATGGCTGTCCGATCAGAGATGACCTCCACCGGTTGGTCAACCCATCGGAACACGAGGCACAAGGGTACCACGAGTACAGTGCAATCAGAAATCCACTACGCTAACGTGATTTTAATTGAAGGAATTGTTTCTGGGATCCAAGCGGGACGAAACTTCCACCATCCACAGTGATAGGTACACTATTCGTGCATAGAGCTCATCAAAATATGAAGACAAACTCACCATCTCGCCTTTCCCTCGCACTAGCTCCTTCTCCAACTTGGAGAAGCGCTCGGGCATGACATCCCTAAGGGCATTTGGATCATTTGGATCCTCTTCGGCTGAAACAGTCGGTCGAAGGATATCAGCGGAAAAATAACTCGATCCCAAACTTCGCGCAAGGGTGTTCAGCCGATTCGTCAACGTCGTCAGCTGTTCGAGCTTCGTGTGGTAAACCTATCCCGATATCAACAGGTCGCACCCTTGAGCCAATAGTCTCCATCTACGCACCTGGCGCAGTCGTTCTTGGTACTCGAGCGCACGTTCATGCCGTCGTGGTAGAACCTTTTCCGACTTGATGTCGTTGAGCGATCCTGCAACTTTGGCGTTCGTCCCCAGTGCGCGCGCGTATCGCGAACATCCGATCTCCACTGCCTCGCATTTCGTTTCCCATTCTTCCACTTGCTTCTTGCGTACGTCGATTTGTGATTCTACTGCTCGAGTCAGGTTATGCTGGAGTTCTTCAAGTTCGTCTTCGAGGGCGGTGGCGGGTAGACCGAGTTGGGAATGTAGCTGTGGCAATAATTGTGTTTGAGCGTTCAAATGTGTGTGTAGTGTCGAAAGAAGCGTGCTCAACGCGAGCGACGACGAGGAAGCCATGAGTTTATGAGTCAAGATCGCGTCTCCGTTTCGTGGTTGCAACCAAACCGCGTTTCGTCGGTCACGTGATCGTTGATATATCACCTGACTATGCACTGCCATAGTCCGAAGTAACGTACTAGTAAGTTACATTGGTTGTCAATCGATACAGAATACAACAGCGCTTCCGATACAAATTCAACCCGAGCTTTCCGCACTGATAGCTTTCCCTTGTGCAGTAAAATTGGTGGAGGAAATAGGACATCCTTTCCCCACACCATTCAAGTTTTGAATGGTGACTGCAGCGTCACTGAGACGAGCAGCCTGAGACGCAGTACTATTATCAGTCGGGAACGACGTCAGGGGGACCGTGGGATTGAGGACCACACGTCCAGCACGGATGTTCGCAGTGAGGTTCTATAGTAGATATGTCAAACGTTTGATGGGGGAGAAGGAAAGGGAAATCCTTACCGAGATGTACTCTGCTTGGCTTGGTGGGCACTGGCACGGAATACGGATCGGTTGCCCATTAGTACCGTTTACGGCTCCATCACAGTTCCCAGTACCTGGAAGACGATCCTTGAGTCTTGAGATCTCTATGTAGCCAACATACGTACCATCGGGGTTGATACCTGACTGCCATCCTAGTGGTGGCGCCAGTGCGGCAATCTGCGCATCGGTTGGGAATAATGTGGTATTGCCAGATGATGGAGCAGTCGTACTGTTCACAGTAGATGAGGGAGAGGGGGATGAGAACGTTGGAGCCGATGTCATCGGACATGAAGCAAGACTGGTCGTCTGGCTAGCACTCGTACTAGGTGTTGAAACAGCTGAAGTGGAGGGGGACGCTGTAGGTGTCGGTGTGGGGGATTCGGTATTTGACGTCTCCGCTTCGATCGCTTTCTGCTGTGCAGAAAAAGTAGTCGACGAAATGGGGCATCCGACACCTGGGCCCTCCAAATTTTGTAAGGTAACTGCGGCAGCATTCAGGCGGGCAAGTTGTGAAGCAGTGCTATTGTCGGTAGGAAAGGTGAGCTTGACAGTGGGGTTCGTAGTAACAAAACCAGCTGCAACATTCTCATTAAGAGCCTAGATGGGTTCCATCAAGACTGGCGCTGAAAGCATGGATCCCTTTGTGACGAACCGTAAGAAAGAACGTCGAGTTCGGAGGACATTGACAAGGCACCAGAATAGGTTGTCCGTTGGTTCCATTGACGGCGCCATCACAGTTTCCTGTGCCTAGAAAATCGCGAATGATGTCTGCCCAAGACGACCGTGAGTGGGATTACTGACCATCAGGGTTGACTCCTGCCTGCCACCCAAATGAGGGGACAAGTGCAGGATTTACATCTCTCTTCAAGTTGCGCTGAATGTTTGCATTCAGCGGAAAGGAAGCAATAGCATGAGCCCAATATAAAACAGTAATGATCTTATAGAATAGCATGATTTGACGAATTCACAATATACAATGATGCTCCAAGAATCTAGCAGTGATGGCGTCGATGACGATCAAATACAATTTGATCGAGTTCAAAGGGAGTGGATGGGCAAGTCGCCAGCGACGTAGGGGTATCAGGGATTGTTCCTTGGGCTGGTGCTGTCGTTCAGCTTTTAACGCATGGACGGCTGAGCTTGTCATTGTCTTCCAAAAAGGCAGGTATTCGAGCAGCGGCTTCGAAGATGAGCAGCCTCGACTCACGTTTATGAGCCTGTGACTTGTTTCCAGGTACAGCCGCTGTAGGCGTGAGCACAAAAAGAACAATAAGCTACGACTCATACAATAGCGTTACCGCTACTGGCGGTGACAACAATCATATCGAGCGTGTAGTGCGGATCAGTTCGCCCCAAAAAAGCCTACTCACCGAATGGAAGCGGCAGCACAACTCCGAGTCCCACTACTTTCGGATCTATGGTGACCTTGATCTCCATCTAGACTTGCTGTCATCACGACCCCCCAGTCACTGATCTGTAAGTGGAAAAGGATAGGTACCAGTTTCGTACTAGTACATATCATTTCCCACTTAACAGATGCATTTTGCGAAGAATAACAGGCAATGTGAGCACAATGAATTCACCATATGTATTTCACGACGAGTTCAACAACAAAGGTTACGGCTCTGTCTTGAATCCAATAATACATCATGAATTATCGATTATCTCTCATACATAAAGGCGACCATCTCTCAATAACATCACACCATGGATCATCAACCTAAATGCAACTACTTGTTCAGCTCCTCAGACAGCTTCTTGAGCTCCTCTCGGCTCTACGGTCATAGATCAGCAATATTGTGAATGGCAAAGAACGAGTTATTACCAGCGGCGCATCCAACTTGTTCAGCACCTCTTGACTGAGGATGTGAGGCTCTCTAGCGTGGTGTGCCATTACTGCAGGGTTGCTCCCGAGTCCGGCTCCTGAGCCAGTGAGATCGGCGGGGTCATTTGACTTCTGGAGATAACGGTGAGTACTAACGACCAGGACAGTCTCAAATAATGTCGCCGACCGCAGGATGAGGCAGAATATTGAAATGCTGTTCCGTCTGAGAGCGGTCGGTCTGAGTTGGGTTTGACTTGGATGCTTCTGACATGATGACTGAGGAATGGAGATCCAACTGAGAGGTTTAAATATGACAGTCTCGCAGCTGCGCTTTCGGATGACGTCATTTGTGTGCTGTGGTCATTCATGCCGAGAGATTGAATCAATAGTAAATGAGCAATTACAAGTTAAACAACATCTCATGCTGCGACTAATGGTAGGAAAAGTTTGGATACACAGAACTGACAATGGCCGACATGGGCAAGTAAAAGGATGTGTTCACTTTGACAGCATCATCTGTTTCGAGAAGCTGAGCAATACAATCAGGAAAACACTGGACATCACTTCCTCCTCACCTTGACAAATTCTACAAGGGCGATGAGTAGATATTAGGATGGAGCAAGAAGATAACGACAACGTATGACTGACCGTCGTAATTGATCTGGCCATCGCCATCCACATCCGCCTCGCGAATCATTTCATCTACCTCGGTTTCAGTCAATTTCTCCCCTGCAACCCCATTGAGCATGAACTGCCAGTTCTGAAACGTCCTTACCCAAGTTCGTCATCACGTGCCGCAATTCTGCTGCACTGATGAAACCATTACCATCTTTGTCAAACACCTTGAAGGCTTCTCTGATTTCTTCTTCACTATCCGTGTCGCGCATTTTGCGCGCCATCATGGTTAAGAACTCAGGGAAGTCGATCGTGCCGTTCCCGTCCGCATCAACTTCATTGATCATATCCTGAAGCTCGGCTTCTGTGGGGTTCTGTCCCAGCGAGCGCATCACCGTGCCGAGCTCCTTGGTGGTGATTGTGCCGTCACCATCTACAAGTCTTATCAGCCTCACGAATAGTGGGAGGGAGCATGATATGACCCTTGTCAAACAGGGAGAAGGCTTCCTTGAACTCTGTATAGCCCGTGAGCTTGGAGTGCACCAGCGTGCAGGACGGATACACCCACCGGATATTTGCTCTTTCGAAAATGGGTCGATCAGTTGATTTATATTCTACATCGTGCGGAAACCCACCTTCAGACTGACCGAGACAGACGGATAAGTAGATGGTAACTACGGAATAGACGAAGATGAACGCACTAGTTGGTCCGCCATTTTCTAGAAACACGACAAGGAGGCTATTGAGGGTCGTTCAAACGTTCACAACTCCCGGTCGAGAGGTTGTCGGAAGAGAGTAGGGCAAGGCAGTCTTGTAATCCTGAGCCATTTTCATCTCGGCAATCGCCACCGCTACTAGATCAGGTGACTTGCATTATGAAGCCCCCCGCAACCCAGGGCAGCCGAATTGTAGTACAAAAAAGACGAACAGAGGCATAGTGCTGCAAACATGAGGCCATGGTGCTCTCTCAGCTCGCTGCCCATGTCAGAGGGCTCGGATGAAAACAAGACTCGGATTATAAGTAGGCTGTGTGTAAGATCCATAACTTATATTTAGTCCCACTCGTCATCGTCGTCATCCTCATCATCACTGT
>JBBPLC010000060.1:0-105703 GCA_038089535.1 Hemileccinum rubropunctum
GTGGCTTGCCTCCCACTGGTGACGGAACCAGATGTCGGTGGCAATTTCTTGTGGGAGTAAAGTATAAATTGAGAGTTACGTACCGGGTAATGAAAACCAAGTGAGGTTGCGTCAAACCCACAAGTGATGCGGCCAAATCGAGTAAATAAAACACTGCGGGAGAAATGGAACAAAGTCACAACAATTCACTCTAGACGCTAGCGGGCTACATAGCTTGTCCATACTCAGGTGAACCCTGCTCTCCGTGTCTTTGGTACTGGTGATATGAATCCCCGTAAGATGCGTAGTCATAAGCATAGGCTGGCTGCGCATAGTGACTCGGATAGTCCTGCACATCACGAGTAACTCCCACTGCACCGTCGCTTGGTGGCCGTACCGCGGGGGTCGACCTGCCTTGATAAGCGTCATAAATGTCCGCGACGTAGCTCTCTGGCATCCCCGGATAGCCATACGCCCCCGCTTGCTGATGAGATATAGGAGCTGCGGCTGCGGAGAGGTTGACTTGGCTGCTATAGTCATCGTCGTACACGTAGCGTAGGGACGGTTCCTCGTCAAAGGTAGCTGTGGAGGGATTGTATTGTCCATATGCACCTGATGTCTGGTGAGAATACCCCCCGGCGTACGCTGGCATAGGCGGGTAGTCCGAGTAGTCAATTCCCACGGGATTCGTGTGATAACTTGGTGCAACGCTCTTGTTATCAGAAGCATAGTGGTAGTCTTGGGCATAAGGATTTGGGGATGGCCCTCGCTTGATCGCGGAGGTAGCATCGGCATCGTCATCATCGACAGAGAGGTTTGGAAGTGTTGGTTGTGGTAAGGGCTTGGCTATCATCTCACCCTTCTTGTTCTTGAGGTGAGAAAAGTCGCCCATAGCCTCTTTCTTAGCAAGCGCAGCGGCCTTCGCTAACCGCTCCTTATTGCGGCGCTTGATGACCTCGGCAATACGCTAAAGAGCATTTAGTTACGAGCAAAATGTGCACGGGTGAGGACCCACTTTGTCCACCTTGTGGCAGACATATTCCTGAAAGGTTGAGGTCAACCAATATCTGTTGAATTCGGATGGTAAGCAAAGCTTACCTTTAAGTTCCCCTGAATGTAGCAAAGGAGGGGGATATAAAAGATGCCGGCGATAATCAACAGAAAAAGCGAGCCAGCAAAGATGACAAAGGTGAAAAACGTTGAAACAGTCAGGGCGGATGTCGAGAGACTGTTTCCGGCGAAGTACTTTGACACGTCATACCACGGACCATTATTCTTCTTGGCGAGGTAGATGCTGTAGAGGGTCAGGGCGTTGATTGTCTGTCGAGGACCATCGGACAAAAGTAGCCGCTTCCAACCTACACTAGGATGTCAGAGCTCATATGACAAGAGTGCATATATCTTACTCTTGAACGTAAAGAAGATAAAGAAAGCAAAGTCATCCTTCTTCTTGGTGGAATTGCTGATGTGGTCGAAGAAGCAAAAGTGGTCATACGAGCCTGCAATCAAATGGACTGAGTGATTAATAGTGCCGAATAATATATGACATACGGAGTGAGTAATAGTGGTTTGCCATCACATTTGTGAAAGCATATGAGATATCTCGACTGGCTATTATCTTTTTTGATTTGCGAGCTTCGTATGCCAGCTGCAGATATGAGAACATAGCAGGATGGGTCGAACGTGTATACTCACCAACAGGAAACCAAAGATGATACACCCCACGAATAACCACTTTCCAATGTTAAAAGGGATATAGAAACAACCATCTTGATGTTGACAGTCATTGAAGATTTGATTTGACCATGTCGAGGTGGTCAACATTGTGGTCGCAGAGAAGATATCCGAAATATACACGAGAAATGATTTGAGGATGATGATGTAAAGCCACAAGTACCTAGATGTGTGTCAGGTTAGAGGTTGTTTCGTATTACAGGGGAGTGGCGTCCTGCCAGTGCGCAGATGTACCGTGGTATACTAATACTGGTGGACTCACTTTAAACGCATGAAGAACCCATTGTCTGTGAATTCCCGTGTGTCGATGAAGTCGAACTACGAGAATGTGTTCATTCATGGGTTTGGATGGTTAACCACTCTATGGAATACCTTATGGTCGGGAACAATTTCCCGCTTCCAAGCAGGGCCGGAACACATTGTATGTGTGGTATAGTCGATCAAGGAACGATCAGGACAGCGAGCGAGTTGTCGAGTATGGTGAGCAAAGATCGTTGGTGCGCGCGTGCGACACAGTCGCACACAGAACGGAACTAAGCGCGTTAAAACGAGTGGGCGAGAAAAGAGAGAGCCGACTAATCGCTGGAGAATGTGGAGCAAACCGTAGAGAGCGTTGTGGGAGAGGAGGACAGACAAAAAGCGGTGAGTAGGTGGCCAACTTCTCCGTACCAAGGTAACCTCGATTACATAATCAAGTACTACAAGGACAATCCATCTTGCAACTTGATCATCACCTGCAGCGATGACGACCGTACAGAAAATCAAAGTATGTCGATCTTCCGTGTAGGCTCTATTCTTCTTGACCCAAATTGACTGTCACAAGGAAATTGAAGATGAGATGGTAATCTTGAGCAACATTTTCCGACTATAGTTTCATTTACCAAAGCCTGTAGGCCAGAAGTATGTTTGTGTACCGATACTGTGTCCTCTGCACTTGCAAACATAATCGATCACTTAGCCCAAAAAAACAAGGCCACTAGCTACCACCTCGGTCAGCTCAAGGCCAAGCTCGCAAAGCTCCGGCGAGAGTTGATATCGCCATCCGGAGGCGGAGGCGGAGGAGGTATCGGATTCGATGTAGCTCGCACGGGAGTGGCGTCTGTTGGCTTCGTCGGTTTCCCGTCTGTCGGGAAGGTGAGAGTGACGATTCTACTCAGATCCATCTTCATGTTGACCCATTCACAAGTCTACTCTCATGTCAAAACTCACGGGAACTCATTCAGAGGTCTCGGAGATCGACTTCACTACCCTTACCACCGTTCCTGGCACCCTGAAAGTGCACGGTGCCCCAATACAAATTCTAGATTTACGTGAGCAAGATAATCACGTTTTACGAAAACTAACATTCAGCACCCCTCAGCTGGTATTATCGAGGGTGCGAACGACGGTCGTGGCAGAGGTCGTCAGGGTAAGTCTTTTGTGTGTGTACATGATTCTTTTTTTGTTGATGGTCCACTCACTAGTGATCGCTGGTATGAAATGAGGCGCAGTGTACCGTACAACGACCTAGCGAAGACTTATTTCTCCTTTGACAGTTGCTCGGACATGCAACCTCATCTTCATTGTGCTCGACGTTCTTAAACCTCTCGGAGACAAGAAGATTATTGAAAGCGAGCTAGAAGGATTCGGTATTCGGCTCAATAAAACCCCCCCTGCGATCACAGTTCGCAAAAAGGACAAGGGCGGAATTGCAATCACAAATACCGTGCCCCTCACAACTATTGATCACGATGAGATCAAAGCCGTGCTCAGCGAGTACAAGCTCAGCAACGCGGACGTCACCATACGCCAGCCAAATTGCACCTCGGATGACCTAGTAGATGTTATCGAAGGCAACAGGCAAGTTTTCACCCCCTCCCTGTTCACAGCAATTCACATCGCAGACAGAGTTTATATACCTGCTGTCTACGTAGGTTCATATCATGAACATGGACCGAATCATCGTGCTGACCCAGTTTCGTAGGTTCTCAATAAAGTAAGCCGCAATTACCACTCGAATTCGTTGAAATCCATCACGGTCTCCACTAGATAGATGTCATTTCGATAGAGGAACTTGATCTTCTGTAAGCAACTTACCATCGCTTCCTCGTTTGATGGAATGTCCAACACCATCCTCCAGATACAAAATACCAAATAGCGTACCAATTTCGTCCAAGGAGTGGATGAACGTCGACGAGCTAATCGAAAAGATGTGGGATGCTCTAGAGCTTGTCCGTGTTTACACAAAGCCCAGGGGTCAGTCGCCGGATTATTCCGCCCCAGTTGTCCTACGTCGGGGAAGGTGCTCGGTTGAGGACTTCTGCAATGCCATTCACAAGGAGATCGCAAAACAGATGAAATTGTAAGGCTTACCCCAGCGTTTGTTATGCAACATTTACTGAAAATCCCATAGCGCCACCGTGTGGGGATCCAGCGCAAAGCACGCACGAGGACAGAAAGTCGGCCTAGATCACATTCTAGAAGACGAAGATGGCAAGTCAAGGTGGTTCTCCTGGAATTCTTACATTGATCATCCTATGCAGTTGTCCACATCTCAAAGCGGTAGATCAAAATATAGCTTGTATTTCGTCCGATGCTTGTGAGATGTATCTTACTATTGCCTGAGGTATATCACGCCCAACCGGATGAATGCCCAGACCAGACCAAGCGCACAGTATACGCTCGTCATCATCAAGGGAAGAAACTCGGCCTGAAGGCTCCCACCAAAAACCAAAGGAAATGTAAGGATGAATCCCAGTAATGGTGCGAAGCCCAGCAAATATGCATTTTCTAACTGCTCCAGTACGACCCAGGGTAACGTAGTCGGGAACCTGAAGAGCGCGCGTCAGAAAGATTGCCAAGTAATGACGGTGGGTTGGCTCACTCATAAACTTGTTTGTATAATGGGGGGAGTACCATGAGGCCCCAGATAAGGGAGTAACCTGTCTTGATCAACGTTTCTGTGCCAAAATAAGATCATTAACATCACATTACCAAAAGTGCTCACCACTAGGCGTGAATAGCAAAGGGAAGAGTGAAAATATCCCGGAAATGCTCGCTATCATGTAAGTCTTGAAATGAGCGTAGTCATGTGTTGCAAGCAGACTGCCAATCTGTAAGTCTCGAGAACACGAAGTTATCAGTAATTCACTGGGATATCACCTGAGGGGAACTAGGACAAGGAGAATGGCTTTTTCATGGACATGCCAACCAAACATGTACGAGGTATAACCGCATAATGTAAGCGCAGTTAAAAAGGACTTGTAATTTGGTGTCTTCCACAATTTGACAAGGAAAAACTTTGGATCATGTCAGCCAGAGCGCCCTATCCCACATATTGTAGCCTACCAATTGAAACAAAACAGTGATCACGAATGTATGAATCGGTTTGACAGTTGGAAGGACGGCAAAGGTAGTGTCACCAACAAGGCCACGTGACGTGGAAACTACCCCTTGCTGGTTGACTATAAGATTCATGCCAAACCACCTGGCCACTTTGGACGTGGATCAGTACTAGAGCGTCACGAAGAAAAGATAGGCAAGAACACACGTTGAAGAAGTACACGATCTACCGCTGTCACCAAAGCCCATGCATTTGGTGCCCAGTAAGCATGATTTAGGCCACGGGTAAATGGGAAAAGACGGGACAGAAGTTGCGGCAACTGGCCCATCAATACGAATGGTCCAAGTGAGACGCCGAAAACCAAGATCACGGTATTCGCCAGGGAGATGAACTTCGTCGGAAGAATCTCGCCAGACGAGGACATACAATACGAACGCAAAAGATAGACAAAGTATGCAGGCTGTCGGATTTTCAATGAAACGAACAAAGTAGAACTGAAGAACATACCGCAAGGTACATGTAGATATGCTTGAAGTTGAGAAGCATAGCAAAAAGCAGGCCACTTGCTAACTTTCTCCCCTATACACGAAACAAATCTAAGTGTATAGAGCGCCGGGACAGAATGTCTCCTACCTCGCGTGCCATGAGAATTGACCAAAGTAAAATACCAAACATGAAGCCATTGTATTGAAAGTGAATATGGTCGACGACTAGGAAACCTGGATGGAAGAACAGGGAAGCTGACAAGATACGTTGTCGCGAAGGATCAACTGCCCCGCGAATGAATCTAAATCACCACGTTTAGCTTTGTGTATTATCCCAAGGTTCTGTAGTTCACGAACCTAAGTAATGCTACTCCGAGGACAATTTCAGTCAACATCACGGTACTTCGCTGGTATGCGACAACAGACCACGCGGCATAGTTCAGGTTATAAAGATTGACTATTTGGGGATCAATGAATGATGCCGGGATTGACAAGAGCTTTTCAAGATAGGCAAAAAATGGAGGGTAGTCAAGCGCTGTAGAGCACGATCAATGTTTTCGTGAGCACAAGACAAGAAGACGTCTCACTCCATTGTGACCCAGTCTGTCAGACAGGTTAAATGGGAATGACGATTAGTACTACGTGATGGCGTACATCATAGTACCATTGTGAAATGGGGAGCGAGTAGGTTATTGCCAGCCAGTTGCGGTGCACCTCAAAATCTGTAGAACGACTAGACTACACGTGAGAGTCAGGTCTATAAAGATGCGTGATTTAGACCCACTAGGAGGGGAAGAGAAGAAGTTTGACAGCAGTCGAGAACAGCAACATGTCGGCCTCGGAGCGCGTTACGAGTTGCGAGACATTCAGCAGCCAGCGAGTCGGGTGCCATTGAAGAAGTATGTTTGGTTGTTCCCGCGCCTTGCATTCTTGTACTGTTAGGTGCTGTGCATACCTTGGGGAGGATGGCAAGGGATTGGACATGGCCAGGCTGAAACTTGAAAATACCGTGACTGATGGTGGCTGGAGAGATTTGTCTATGTAGGCAAGACTACTAGTAGTAGTTGACGATGAGTCATTCAACCCAGCACGCCACTTACTGTACATACTAGCAACGAAACTATGACAACATTCAAACTGCGTTGTGGAATTGTCATAATGCATTGGGAAGGCTATTACTGAGCTACGTAGTATACGATATTAGTTAGGGTACGGCCGGGGTGTGACATAGTGTCACACTGACCTATCGCCCATGTGGTGTTCAGCCCGGTACGAGAAATCAATGTTGACTATGACGCCCACCGTGCTGTTGACGGACACAGCATTAATGAATCAGCCTTCGACTTTCAGACGTGCCAACAGTGTTGACACGAACCACACGCCATAACCCCGCGAGCTTCAGTCTCAATTTGGGCAGGATGTCCGTCTTCTGCCCATCAAGAATTTGTTTCTGGACTGATAGCTTCCCGGAAACAATGACAGGCCACACACTGCATACATGACAGAGATAGATGGCGCACATATCATGTTATCATGGTAACTAGTAAGTTCTTTCAAAACCTTTTGAATACAACATCTTTTGTTTCCTACTCATGCACTGTGGTACGTCATCTATCCAGAGCTTCAGTATGATCTCATGGAAATGAGGAACATCCATTGGACCCCCGCTTCACGGCATTTCAAGTTTCCATACTGACATCCAATCCGACGCAAGTCAATCACCGGAAATTGATATTCGGAAACGATGGTTTCACAAGCTCCATGCAACTCTGTGGAATAAAAGAGAAAGAAAAACAAGGAACGGTTCGATTTCTCGAATACAACATGGACCGATTTCGCTTGTACCTCGCTGACTCCTGGGGGAGTTGGTCGAGCGGATGCCAGACGACAGCTCGATCCTTACGTGTTGATATCGAATGATGAACAATTTTATACCCATCCGGAGCGTGAATCTGACGTTCACCATGAACGTACAGTGTCCCGGAGTCGATGAATCGATGTAAGTCTTAGTACTAACTGACTACTTGGGCTGTCTCTTGACAGTATATCACCATCCTAGCTTAGTGTTTATGTTATCTCGGGGAACAGATCAATCAATTGTATCCCCCCGAAACGCCAACTGCCATGTTTAAGGGGGGCGACGCTGTAGCGCGGCCCAACAGTGTGGAAAGCGAGTTTGTACCCAGTCAGACCATGGCCCGTCTACCCGTTTGAACGGATCCTTACAATGCTTCCTCACTCACACCCTTCCATCCACCCGTCGCTCAGGAAAATGCAGACCACAGACGACACAGTCTCCATCACGTCAACCCATACACATGCTGGCGGCAAGTCACGCACTCGTGGCTTCGACGTATTTCCCCTTCCAAGTCAAGAGCAGCTCACTGTCATAGACGATAAGATAGAGAAGACAGATGACTGGGAATATAGTCCCGACAACCCCCGTAATTGATCTGCGTCGAAAAAATGGACTGCCACGGCCTTGGTCAGTATTTACTTCTTGTTCCCTTATTTCTTCTAAGGCGATTGCCGCAGGTTTCCCTCTACGCGATCATATCCCCCTTACTAGTTCCATGATGGCCTCTGGTCTTCCAGATCTTGCCTTGAAATACAATATCACGAACCCTACGGTTCTTGCACTAACCCTTAGCATTTTCCTCTTATCCTATGCTATTGGGCCTCTATTTTTGGGTCCCCTCTTTGAGATTTATGGTCACACTTGGGTATGTCCTTACATCGTTTTCGATACATTGCTCCTGGCGACTCATTAGATGCTGTGCACCAGTAACTTAGTCTTCCTCTGTTTCAACCTGGACTGTGTGTGCTCTGGCACCAACTGCCAACTCTTATTGCTTTCCGCTTCCTCAGTACGTCACCACTTCCGGACTGTACAGACACCCGCTGAATCCAAGTAGGTGGTTTTACTGAAAGCGCGCCAATCGCTATCGGTGGTGGGTCTATAAGTGACCTCTTCGCGGGGGAGGATCGCGCCATGGTATTGTATAGTATCGGCCTTTTGATCGATAGTCTCACCACTTCACCACAACATCTATGAGTCATCTTTGCATCCAGGCCCAGCAATTGGACCTGTCATGGGCGGGTTCATTTCTCAGGTGATCGGGGTCCAATACATATTTTATGTGATTGTTGCATTGTCTACTTCTATCTTTGCGATTGCCCTCCTAAGGGAGACGTATGCGCCTGTCATCCGCAGGCGGCTTCATACACACGGCGTAGAATTAGAAAGGGGGAACACAATCGTCCATGGGCAGGACCGACTGAGCTACTTCTTGATTAACCTGAAGCAAACGATAATCCTTCTCACTCGAGGCTTTATTTGCTTTATTCTCAGCCTATATCCGGCTCTGTAAGTCATTTATTTCAATGGATGCGAGATGAATTTACTGATCTTCTTCCAGGACATCTGGTTAGTCGTCACAAGATAAAATTTATCATTGAAGGAGACTAATATCTGCGTCAACTAGCTGTCTATTACTTGATGTTTGCTACGTTTCCCGGTGTGTTGGCCCCTATGCCTAGCCCCAGCGTGAATCTGAATTCTGTTTCAGACTTATTTACCGAGGTGTATCACTTTAGTGTTGGCATCTCAAGTTTGGCGTATCTTGGCCTCGGAGTAGGTTTTGTTATAGCCGGCGTATTTGGTGCCATGATGTCGGGTCAGATATACCGCCGTGTTTACTTTCTTCTGAAGTTCTTGACTTGACCATCCAATAAGAAACAGAGGACAAGCAATAAAATGATATTCGATGATTGAGATGCGCATCCCACCACTTATATTTGGTTCTTTCTTCACGCCTATCGGATTATTGTAGGTGGGCGGTTCACGCGGTTCACCCCCTCGTTAACGCGTCCTCAGCTGGTACGGCCGGTCGGCCGAAGCTAATATTGATCATGTCCATTATATAAATTATCGGGACAGCGATCTTTGACTTCGCAATGATGACTGCTTAGTAAGTCTTCCGATGTCCCGGATGTGAAGCAAACGGGGAAATGTTCACAAAGCCTCACGATCCAACTGTATCTTATTGATACATTTACGTATTCCACCAGTGCGCTCCTCCGCGTTGTGACTTATGAACGTTGATCTTAATTAGTTTTTCAGGTCTTGCGTTTTACCTTTGGGTTTGGCTTTACCCTATTCGGAGCACAGATGTACGCCGAGCTTGGTTACGGCGGTCATTGCTTGCGGGCCTTGCCATTGTCATCGGGATTCCGTTCCCCATCTGGATTTACTATCATGGCGAACGCATTCCGCACAAAGTTCGCTGAACAACTGATTGGTTCACGTCGCCAATGCGGAGAATCAAGGGTGACCCCTCCCGATCGCCTGTTCTCCACCCCTTAGTAATGTTCCCTCACTGTATTCAACATCACTTGGAGTGTTTATGCATATATATAGTACAGGGCAAAAAACGTTTAATTTTTTGACTATGGCGCATATAATATACCAAGACTATGTATTTTATCCTTGATCTCCGAGAAGGGTGACTCAGAGGCGTTGCTGAAGCGCCGATCGGGGGTGCACTTTCCGCAAATCCATCGTTCTACCATGGTGACTCTTGTACACAAATTTCTTATTGCAAACATTGTCCTTTTGGTCGGATTGCAGCGGTTGCGTCAAGGTGCTATTCAAACGCGGCGGGGTCCCAAGCCGTAAGTCTCTCCAGCTATTCATGTGTTCATGAAGTTTATGTTATGACAGACATTCACAATCCAGCAGGCCAAGTTGAATTAGTGAATGTGATGCCAAATGCGAAGGCAGAGCCAGCGGCAGAGGTGCTATTGGTACTTGCCATGGTCCGCATCATTCTGATGGAGCTTAGGAGAACCAGGCTCTGAACGGCCCGGCAGCGTAACAGTACGATCCAATGGTCTCCTGGGAAACAATCAAAACAGGGATTTGCAAGATAGCACACGAGACGGCACTAACCCAGCGGACTCTCCCTTACGCTCTTCGCAGCGAATCATTCAACGTCACCACCGTGCACTGACTGTACGGATGCTGGAAAGGACATAATAACCCCATCAAAGGAGAGCAGTCAGCCTCAGCGATTTAAGCGCGGGCGGCGATAGTCCCAACATCTTTTTTTTGCGCTAGGGTGGCTGAAGGAAGGTACAGAGTGAACGTCGGTATAGTTGAGAAAATCCGATGTTACAATACCTCTACCGCCGCCGGGAGCTATGCAAGAGAGTACTAGTGTGTGTGGGTAAAGATCCAAATAAACGTTCACCTTCCCATGCTGATATATTTCTGTTCCGCCTCCGTGATCCTCCTCAAAAGCCATGTAAACAATATGTCAATATCCGTCGCATCCCCCCTTTGCTACCCCTCCAGCCTGCTCCTGTTGTGTCCTGTAAGAGGTAGTTAACTGCTCATCGTTGACATTGGGTGAGCGACTATGACTCACGTAATCCGAGTCACGGTGTTTCTGAGTCAGTGTGTGACTGTTGACGTCGACGCGAACCACACGCCATAACTCCATGTATTTTAGACTCAATTTGGGCAGGATGTCCGTCTTCTGCCCATCGAGAGTCTGTTTCTTGGAGACCAACAGCTCCCTGGACAAAATGACAGGCCACACACCGCCGCATGTGTGACAGTGAGCTGGCCAGGGTAGATGCGCACATGCTATATTGTGCTATCATGGTCAAGTTCTTTCAAAACCTTTTTGGATACAACATCTTTTGTGTCATTCACGGTGGTATGAGCATTTTCTATTCAGAGCTTCAGTGCGATCATACGGAAGTGAGGAACATCAACATCCATCGGACATCCCCTTCACGGCATTTCGAGGACATCTGACCCGACCGTGGCGAAAGCCAATCACTGGAAATTAATATTCGGAAATGACGATTTCGCAGGATCTAACGCAACTCCCTGCGGAATAAAAAAAGTTTGATTTCTGGAATACAACATGGACCGACATCGTTTGCATCTCGCCGACTTGGTCGGGCGGATGTGGACGACAGCTCGGTCCTTAGGTGTTGATCTCGAATGATGAACTATATTATCCACCATGAACGGATCTTAGAATCGATGAATCGATGTAAGTAAGTCTTAGTCACTGCTATCGGGACTGCTACCATGCTAGTTTATTGTCTATGCGATCTCGGAAACGGATCAATCGACCATATGCCCCCGCAATGCCAACTGCCATGTTTAAGGATGGCGACGCCATAGCGCGGCCCAACAGAGTGGAAAGCGAGTTTCATCGCGTCATGCGTACCCAGTCAGACCATGGTCCATCCATCCTTTTTAATCGGATCCTTGGGATACTTCCTCACTCACACACCCTTCCATCCACCCGTCGCTCAGGAAAATGCAGACCGCAGACGACACAGTCTCTATCGCGTCATCCCATACACATGTCGGCGGCAAGTCACCTACTCGCGCCTTCGACATATTTCCCCTTCCAAGTAAAGAACAGCTCACCCTCGCAGACGATAAGATAGAGAGGATAGATGACTGGGAATATAGTCCCGACAACCCCCGGAATTGGTCTGGGTTGAAAAAATGGACTGCTACGGCCTTGGTCAGTATTCACCTCTTGTTCCCCTGCTCCTTCTAAGTCTCCCATAGGTTGCCCTCTACACGGTTATCCCCCCTCTCGCTAGTTCCATGATGGCCCCTGGTCTTCCAGATCTTGCCTTGAAATACAATATCACAAACCCTACGGTTCTTGCACTAACCCTTAGCATTTTCCTTTTGTCCTTTGCTATTGGACCTCTATTTTTGAGCCCCCTCTCCGAGATGTATGGTCGCACTTGGGTATGCCCTTAAATCATTTTCGATGCATTGCTCCTGACAACCCATCAGGTGTTGCACATCAGCAACTTAGTCTTCCTCTGTTTCAACCTGGGCTGCGCTCTGGCACCAACTACCAACTCTTTTATTGCTTTCCGCTTCCTCAGTACGTTACTACTTCCGGACTGCACCAACTCCCGCTGAATCCAAGTAGGTGGTTTTACTGGAAGTGCGCCGATCGCTATCGGTGGTGGGTCTATAAGTGACCTCTTCGCAGAGGAGGACCGTGGATCCGCCATGGCATTGTATAGTCTGGGCCCTTTGATCGGTAGTCTCACTCCACCACTTCGCCATAACATTCATAACTCATCTTTGCATCCAGGCCCAGCAATTGGACCTGTCATGGGCGGGTTCATTTCTCAGGCGATTGGGGTTCAATACATATTCTATGTGATTGTTGCGTTATGTGGCGCTGCTTCTTTCCTCGTAATTCCCCTCTTAAGGGAGACGTATGCGCCTGTCATCCGCAGGCGACTTCATGCACAAGACGCAGAATTAGAGAAGGGGAGCACGATCGCGCAAGGGCAGGATCGACTGGGCTATCTCTGGATTAACTTGAATCGACCGATAATCCTTCTCACTCGAAACTTTATCTGCTTTATTCTCAGCCTATATCTGGCTCTGTAAGTCATTTATCTCAAAGGCTACAGGATGAATTTACTGATCTTCTTCTAGGACATCTGGTTAGTCGTCACCAAATAAAAATGGTCATTGAAGGAGACTAATACCTGCGTCAATCAGCTATCTATTACTTGATGTTTGCTACATTTCCCGGTATGTCCTGACTGATCCCTATGCCTAGCCCCAGTGTGAATCTAAATTTTATTTCAGACCTATTTACCGAGCTGTATCACTTCAGTGTTGGCATCTCGGGTTTGGCGTACCTTGGCCTCGGAGTAGGCTTCGTTATAGCCAGCGTGTTTGGTGCCATGATGTCGAGTCAGATATACCGCCGAGTACGTGTTTATCTTCTTCTAAAATTCTTGACTTGACCATCAGTAAGCTGGCAGCAAGAAATGGAGGACAAGGTAAACCTGAGATGCGCATCCCAGCACTTATATTTGGTTCTTTCTTCACGCCTATCGGATTATTGTAAGTGGGCGGTTCACGCGGTTCACCCCTTCGTTAACGCGTCCTCAGCTGGTATGGCTGGTCAGCCGAAGCTAAAATCCACTGGATCATGCCCATCATTGGGACAGCGATCTTTGGCTTCGCACTTATGACTACTTAGTAAGTTTTCAGACGTCCCGGATGTGGAGCACGCTTGCTAAAATCGGGAACTACTCGCAAAGCCTCTCGATCCAATTGTATCTTGTTGATGCATTCACGTATCCTGCCAGTGCGCTCGCTGCAGCTTCCGTACGCCCATTTGTGTTGTGACTTGTGAATGTGGATCTTGATTAGTTTTCCAGGTCTTGCGTTATACCCTCGGGTTTGCTTTTCCCCTATTCGGGACACAGATGTACGCCAAGCTTGGTTACGGTGGTGGAAATTCGTTGCTTGCGGGCCTCGCCATTGTCATCGGGATTCCGTTCCCTATCTGGATTTACTATTACGGCGAACGTACTCGCACACGAAGTTCGCTGAACAATTGATCGGTTTGCGTCGCTGCGGGGAATCAAGGGTGACCTACCCCTTATCTCCCTCACCATGTTCAACGTCACTCGGAATGTTTATTTATCTATATACAAGTAATTATTAATGTTTTGACTATAGCGCATATAATATACCAAGGTTATTTATTGCATCCCCTTGATCCCTAGAGGAGCTGCTTACCAGCAAGAATGAAGCGTTGCTCACTGACACTTCTTGCACACAAATTTCTATCACAAACTTATCGTTGTTTTCGTTGGATTACTGGCATTATGTCGAGTGCTACATACTCAAACGCGGCAGGGTTCTAAGCTTTGAGTCTTCAAATCATTTATCCATGCGGCGACAGCGTTCACAGTCCAGTAGGCCAAGTTGAATTAGTGAATATAATGCTAAAGGGAGACGGACAAAGGGGGATACAGTCAATGATGCTATGCTTTCACAATCACCATGACACCAGCATGCTCTCTACTGACCAGGGGATCAAATGCCGGCGTGGTATTGTGGCATTCCGCGGGCCGGTATTTTTTCAAACGATGACTGGACGAGTGACTATCGAGACAAACCGAAACCTCGTTGTTTATGAGCTGTACTGCTGCCGAGTGTATGGCCATCCGCGCCCACGTCGCGGACCCTTTTCTCCACCTCATTTACTTTGCCCTCGACTTCGCGCACTGCCCCGTCGATCCACTGCAGACTTTCTAGATGGCTGCTGAGAATCTGCGATATTTGTATCATCGGGTCCTCGCTGCCATGAGAAGATCCATTGGCAGACGGCGTAATTGAGAGGGCATTGACCGAATCGATCATCTGAGTGAGGGACCCCGAGAGATCATCGAGGTGTGAATGCAACTCGGTCGCGAGGACATAACTGAAGGAAACGCCGAGGCAGATCAGGGAAAGACAGTGGTCACTGAAAGCTGCCTTACTTTTTATCACGTTCGGTGTCGGCGGGACCCGTATCGAGTGCACGAATGCTACCGCCTTGACCACCGAGAACTTGGCCGACAGACCGTTCGTACGCATCCAATGCGGCGGAGAGATCTTTTTGTTGTTGTTCGATGTGGTCAAGTGTCTGCTCGATATCGCTCTGCTCGCGTTCGACGCCCAAAACATGACTGTATATTGCACCCAACTGTGTACAGGTTCATGCCTTAGGTCTAGTATGGTCGAGATTGAACGTACGTTGTTACCATTCTCCATCAAGGCGCGATCCCATACGGTGACCTCGCCAGCAAACTTGTTGAATTCACGAACATGACTATCGAGGTCACCTGTCCATTTGTTAACAATCTCTTCGATCGTTTTACCCTTTAGAACAGAGGGCGGAGGGACGGATATCGCGGTCGTGACGGGGATGCTAGTGTTTCCAGGATGTGACGTGCCATCCTTGGGCTTGAAGAGATTGAGAGTCGCGTCGCCCGTCTTGAACATGTCGTGCGCATCCCAAGTTGGTCACTTCCATGATGCGTCACATCACGCGTATCGGAGTTTTAATCGGAGTTGATATTTACCCCTATACGACTACTTAACGCGTCCGAGCGACAACTCCATCTGCGACGCCATCTTGCCAATTTCCCTCTCCAGCTCTGCAATCCTTGTCTTTCTGTGCGAGGATGATATTCAGTACAGCGTAACACGCGCGATAACCCGGCATACTCAATGTTTGACCGCTCCCCCAGTTCAAATGCTTGCGAAACACCAAGCGACCGCGAATTATCCGAATCGCGCTTTCTTCGTTGCTCTTCTTTCGCCACGATATCCTTCAAGCCCGGCATAATGCGATCATACTCTCGTTTTAGCTGAGCCGAGAAAATCAATTTCCGCCCTCGCAAATCATCCATGCCCACTCACCATTATAGTCCTCGCCTTCAGCGATCCTTCGTCAAACTTGCCCGCACCAGTGACCTCCGCTTTCATCCTTCCCAGCTCCTCGAACCACTTCGTCTCACATTCGCTTAGTTCAGGTGACGCACCATTCATCAATGCCTGCAAAATCCTATCAGCCCTCCTCATCAACTCCTTGTGCGTCCCCTTCATCCTTTCCAACCTCCCAACCTCCCCATTCTCTTTCGCCCCTTGTATCTCCTTCTCTCTCTCCTTCAACCGTCCGATGAGCCGCACCATCTCCTCGCACTTCTCTCGCATCCTCGCATATTCCGCTTTTTGTAGCGTAACCCTGTCCTGTACACTGTTATGCGCCAGCTGCACCGCCCTTATGTGTGCCGTAATCGATGTCACTTGGGTTCCAAGGGATCGAAGTGTGTCCGGCGTAAGCATAAACTCGCGTTGTGATGACTCTGAAGACAGTCGCGGAAGCAAGGTGCCGCGGGTCAAGATAGCCGGCGGTACAAATGGCTCTGTCAGCAGAGAGACGTATGCCGGAGGACCGTCCATCGGAGTAAGTAGGTCACTGGCAACAAACGTTGCAGGCGTGATCTCCCTGGATGTAGGCAGTGCGTTGATGCTTGGTAGTGGTGGCCCAGACGAGGAAGTACCAACTCTATGCGAGGGTGCCGTCCGAAGGTTCAGCGGGAAGGATGCGATTCGGAAGGCAGAAGTAAGGGTGAGAATGCTATAAGACAGATAGACGTCATTCGGAACACATAGAGCCACCACCGGGTTGGAACACCTGGAGGAAATATTAGCAAAAACGCGCAGAGATGTCTCTTGTTATTCCACTGACCGTCGGTGTAACGAAAATGTATTTAATATAGGTGAAACATGTGCCCCCACCGATTTTTCAAGCATGTTGGTCAAGGTTGCTCCGTCGTCGTCGTCCGCACGCAGGGCCGTTGCTAGATTGCAAAGTAAATCTCCAAACTCCACTGAGTGAACACCACAACCGTGATAGATGTAGATGGTATCGTCATGTATCGGATCGGCAAGGATGACCGGATGGCTTGTTTGCAATTGATCCAGTGACGAGTTGGTCGAGGATGACGGTGTCTTAAGCATCGAGATGACACCTAGATCGATCGTTTCGTAGACAGCGAACATGGGAAGTTCGTTGTCCCTGTCCTAAAACAAAATAAAATCGGCGTCCCATACAACTAGGATAAGACAGAAACACACCTGTCTAGTCTCCCATCGAGCTTCAACTTTCTCAACATCCAAATAAACATCCACCTTCCCATCCTGGTATGTTACAACGACGACTCCAAGCCTCTCCGTTCCGCCTTCGTGATCCTCATCTTCATCATCCGCAAAAGCCATGTAAGCAATATCCGTCGCATCCCCCCCTTCGCTACCCTCCAGCGCACGTGGAGAGGGTTGGAGGAGGAACGGTCCTTGTCTCAGAGGCTGGTTCTTTATAGTACTGGGAGGATGCATCGATACAGTGCGTGATATAGCAGGGAAGATGGTGCCTGGAGGAAGTTGTTTGATAAGAGCAGATACATATTTATGTTGATAGTCGTAGAGTGTCGAAAGATTGGAGGCAGTTGCTGTGTCTTGCGAAATGAATTCTTGTTTTGCGGCGATGAAACATTCGAGAGCATGAATGAATGAAGACGGAATTGAACTGGGTCCAATCCGCAGTCAGTAAGTAATATGTAAATATGATGAGGCAGTCAGCAGACCAAAACTCACGCATTGCGGGGCATGTAGGGACAAATGGCGTAGACATCCCCTGAGCGAGTCAAGGCATACACGGTCAGAGGGCCCCAATCAGCTCTCCCCTTTCCAAGAGTGAAAGCGGTGACCTCGCGTTCGGCAGGGTCTTGGGCTAGGAAAGACCTCGATTTTTTCTCTGGAATGAAGGAGAGTACCTGTTGTGGTTCCTCCGAGTCGACTGAGATATCGTACTCTCTAGGGTTGATGGTCAGCCATTCCAATGTGTATCGTCGACAATAGCTTGCCTGAGTTTTCCATCCACAGTCATGACCATGAGTGTTGATCCTGCCTCTCCCCACGGGTGCCAGTCAACCTTGGAAATGGGTACAGAGGATGTCGTCCCGTGATAGAATTGTCCCACTTGGACCACCCTTGCATTGACGGTGAGCACGAGGTATGTAGGTAAAGGGAAAGAAGATGCATACTTGCAGTCGATAGATGTGGAAGCGACCTTTGTGTAGCCAGCACGGGGTAAAACGACTACCGCAACCTGGTAAGCACCTGCGACTGCAAGAAGCTTACCACTAGGGTTCAGTGCGAGTTGGTGGATTGGGAAGTCGACGTTTGGGACGTGGAGAACCTGGTACTGATCTTTCCATGTCTGGCCTGATCCTGTGTGTGTTTCCACATACCTTGTATGACCTGCCTGTCCCGCGTCCTAGCTTGGCGTCCCAGAGGGATGTCATCCTGAGTTCTGAACCCGCGGCAACGATGAGATCTGCATCTTTCAATGCCATGAGCTGGCGGCGACCAGAGAGGGCATAACCATGTTCCAAATGACTGTCTTGAGCAGAGGTAGTGAGAGTGCTGGCCGAGAGATCGAGGGGCTTGGCTCTCCCTGGCTGAGAATCGGCGGGTAGCTGAAAGATGGGGTGAGCGTCGAGCAAGGTGTGCCAGTCGTCGTATGCGATGGCGTCTGCTGCGTCCATTGGGAACAAGAATGTGGAGGAGGACGATGAACACGGCGAGCCAGTTCGTCGTCGCGTCTGGTTTGGTTCGGTTTGTCTTTCTCACGGGACGCGACAGCTTGCGCGTACGAAGCAAAGATCAGCGCTGAATTAGACTTGCTCATTGACCACGATGACCTCCATCGGCACAGGCTACGATCTTTCAGCGAGCACTTACTCGCCAGACGGCCGCATCTTTCAGGTGCGCTATCGTCCAAATCCCCCTTTCTAGCTCATACGTATGCTACTCAGGTCGAGTACGCTAACAAGGCCGTCGAGAACTCGGGGTATGTATCCATCTTTCCCCTCATCGATCACACTCATAAATCATGTCGTCAAGCACTGCGATCGGTCTCCGTGTCAAGGATGGTGTCGTCCTTGCCGTAGAGAAACTTGTCCACTCCAAGCTGCTCGTCCCGGTCGCCAATCGACGTATCCAGACCGTGGATAGACATATTGGCATGGTAAACCCCTAGTTATTCTGCCTTTCTTCTCCTTGAACTCATTATACCCAGGCTACTGCAGGGCTCCTTGCGGACGGTCGCAATATCTCAAACAGGGCACGCAACGAATGTGCAAGCATTCGCAACAACTTTAGAGAACAACCGACCGTCAAGGTAGACATGGTCTTGATTCATCGCCCACACTTCTCTGAACAAGAAATCATGCTTCCCATAGCACGTTTCAGATCGCCTAGCGCTTTATGCACAAATGTATACGCTCTACTCATCCGTCCGGCCGTTTGGCATCAGTACCATCTTCGCAGGAGTTGACAAGACCGGACCAGCGCTTTATGTTGTCGAGCCTAGCGGCGTTTGCTTGGTATGTCCTCTCCTTACTCCAACGCTCGCACGCGCCGATGTGTCGATCAGGGATACCACGGAGCAGCCATTGGCAAGGGACGTCAATTGGCCAAGACTGAGTTGGAGAAGCTTAAACTCTCAGAGCTCTCGACGCGGGAGGCGGTCGTAGAAGCCGCTAGAATGTCTGTCTCCCGCCTTCGCCCTGGTTCCAGTTGCTGATGTCCTCCCAGAATATACCTCGTCCACGACGACAACAAAGAGAAAGAATTTGAACTCGAGATGTCATGGGTAGGCAGTGAGACGAACGGAGTGCATATGCCCGTACCAAACGACTTGCTAGCGGAGGCAGAGCGAAAAGCAAAGGAGGCACTAGAGAATTTCGAATAGTTACTCGATCGTGCCTTTGCATTGGCATTTATCATTAAATTCAGCCTTGTACTGTAGTTCACTGCTTGAGACGGGAAATCGCAGACGTGTACCCACAGAATGTATTCATCGGACACGGTGTCTACACAATTTGCTCGAGTTCGCGTGCATACGCTAGGTTCGCGGCAATGAGCTTCTGTTTTGGGATTTCCACCTGTTCGTCATTCTTGCGTGCAAATTTGACGAGGCTGGCAGTAAGGTCTACTTGCCACCCGCGCTGTGGATGCGTTGAGTGCTAAGAGAATGAGCAGGTCAGTCAGCTACATACCTGCTGTGCGAATTTCAAAAGGTCGGACTGGGAAGTGAAGAAGAGCAGTGTAGCAGCATCCTTCAGTGGAAGGCTCTCATACGCCGCCTCTTCACAACTTGCAATCTCATTTCTATCGCGCTCTTGAGCATCGGTATGCGCGGGATCCCTCAGCAACGCACCTGATGGTGCCCATGAGACTGTCTACAAAGAATTTGTATTCTTCCGCGGGTGCTTCCTCTCTCGCATTCCAGACTTTGGAATAACTTCCTTCCATGAGCCACCGTTCGAGATTGACCGGGTGGGCAATGTAGGGATTAGCACTGAATTCGTCGGCAGGGAGAGGGAGGGATTCGAGGGTTGTGTGAAAGTCTGCGATTCTGTTCTGGGTGAGGAGACGGATGAGGTTTAGTCCACGGACAGGAAATTCGCGTTTCGAGGGAGGGAGAACGGATCTGTGGAGACACATAAACGACTGGCAACGGCGCACGAAGACTGGACGGCCTGACCTAAAGTCGGTGTAGAACGTCTGTAACTGCGAAAAATATCTGTCAAACGAAGGGACGTCTTCGGCGCGTATACTACAAAAAGCACCGATTTCGAGGATGTCGCCTGCACGGAAGGTGTGAAACACGAGAAGGATGATCTGGGACCACCTACGAGCGACGACCAAGTCTTGTAGGTTTGCCTCTGCGGCTGGAATGAGAAGGCCTGTCTGTATCAAGCCAATCTTGGGAATAGCTGGGTCGATGTCATTTGGATGGTGATGAGCTACAACTTACCTTGAGCTGGGCAAGCAAAGCGCCGCATTTCTTGAGATCGGTAGGGCGTGCGTCGAACGCGCGCTGTAGTTCGCGGTAGAGCGTGCCCAGCTGTCGAGAAGCCATCGCGGACGTTGCAAAGTTCGAGCGGTAGTACACGCGTCCTTGAGGAGACGCGTCAGCTCAAACAGCCACTCAAAATCTTTCGACTCTCTCCACAATGGATCGCATCGACATGGACAGACTTAAAACCGGCGAGGTTAACCTCGGTGTGCGTTTATATTCACTGAACAAACGCTCTTTATCGACGTGTACTCCCGTAGACATCCATCATGGCCGTCCAATTCGACCGAGGCGTCGTCGTTGGCGCAGATAGTCGCACAACGACCGGAAGCTACATCGTCGGTCGTTTCTCCTCGTCCATTTTCCTCTCTTGACATCATTTCAGGCCAATCGTGTAACAGACAAGCTCACACACATTCACGATCGCATATATTGTTGTCGATCAGGATCAGCAGCGGATACACAGGCCATAGCTGATCTTGTCCATTACAACTGCCAGCTCACAACGTGCGTCGAACGAGCTCGCTCTCCTGCTTGTCTTCTAACGCCCATCCGAGAACAGGCAGACGCGTGGTGCTCCTCCCTCCGTCGCAAACACTGCTGCCATCTTCGAGCAATTGTGTTACGAAAACAAGGACCGGTTGAGCGCTGGTATAATTGTGGCTGGTTGGGACAGCGAGGTCGGTCCTAGCGTCTACAACATCCCCCTCGGAGGCGGACTTTTCCGTCAGCCGTGGGCCATCGGCGGTACGTCGAGAAGCCTTGATTTCATGCTTCTTCTGATGCTTGCTTGACGTTAGGTTCTGGGTCAACGTACGTGTATGGTTATTGTGATGCTACTTATCAAGAGGGATGGGGGAGAGATGAGACTGTCGAGTTCGTCAAGAACAGTATGTCTACATAACTTTACCCTCCTTCCGGGAATGTTCATGTCCTCTACAGCGCTTGCACTTGCGATGGCTCGAGACGGCTCATCGGGAGGTGTCATTCGCATGTGTGTCATTACCGAGGAAGGCGTCGAACGGTTGTTCGTACCTGGCAACCAACTCCCCAAGTTCTGGGAAGGTAAAGAGGTGCTATCGACACCTCTTAGTAAAGTCCTTGAGAACGTGCCAGTGCCAATGGCTGTGGAATAACTTGTATTACTGAATATCATTAAGCATCGTTGACGACTTCAGTTAGACGTGATAAAAGACAAATCCACAACAATCCGTGTGTAATTCCTCATATGCGATTGCTTTGCTCGATTCTCCAATCCTTTCCAATCTCCCAACCTTTGACTTCATCAGCGAAAGCATCACCTTCCCACATCCTCAATCTCCACAGCGCGATTGCGAGCGCGGCCGAGTCCGCACGTTTCACCGTTTCCTCATTCGACACAAGAAGAAACGCATGGCTCCCCTTTGCGTCACCCTTTGCGCGCCCGGATTCCTCTCTGTTCACGGACCCCATTTCTGGGCGTGTTCCGCGGAAATGCCGTTCAACATCGAGTAGTTCCGTAAGCAATTTGTGGAGTGCGGCACGATGTGGTGGTGAAGGGAACATGGTGACGCCATTATACTGGGGAACGCATGCATGCGGCAAGAACGTTGAAAAGGGAACCTCCAAAGAATGGTCCACCCCCTGTTCCGATGCGCTCTCTGGGACGCTCACATGATGGAGGTTTGAGAGCGGCGGAAGGGCTTTCTTATAAATGGGATCCGGCGTGGTGCTAGAACCACTAGATGGGATTTCTGGCTCTCGTGACGGTCGAGGTCGTAGTTTGGTTCTCGGATCGCGGTTGACGGGAGGGACGACGAGGACGGCTACTGCATCGGGGTAAGGTATCATGTCGGTCTCGCCCAAGGTCTTGAACTCGGATCGCGTTAGGCGTCGGAGAATGGTGGGATCTGCGTCCCCATCGAATTCAATCCGACCGCGGTTCCGTTTGAGGGCATCAATTAGCACTTCTAGTTCTTGAAGGACGCGGAGGCGCAAGAGGTAGCTGATATGTGAACAAAGGTGTTTGGAGAAGAAAATGCTTGCGTTGTATCCGGAGAGTGAAACTGACGACAGCGTACGCGAATGAGCTGGCGTGTAAAGGATCGGAAACAGGAGAACCACCTGGTGACTTCATTGTTTCGACAGCGTCTTTCCAGCAAGGTACATACGCAGCAACGCGGGCTTTTCTCCGCTTGTACTTTGGGTGTTCAAGTCCATCTGGCATGAGGACCTCTACTGAACGCGCGTTTTGCGTTGCGGGGGGCAAGCGGAGCACCGCGAGTCTAACGAGAAAATCTGTACATAAAACAAGATGAGAAGCATTTGGCCACGGAAACATACACGTACCGTTGGGTAGATACCTTTTAGAAATCGTGCATTGTCGCAGCGGAGTAGCCAACATTCTGACTGCCGTTCGACGTCGGTCTAATTAGAGACGAGTACAAACGAGCCGTCGAACGCACGATATGGACTGGACCACCACTCGCGCTCTTGGGTGGTCATCTCTCTCGGAACGTCGTGTTCATCGTGTACGACCGGCCGAGCACCCAGACAGACTCTTGGAGGGAGACGTTTGTGCCTTGCAAACATACGTTTGTCCGTCATCGGATTTTCGTCGAGCAGAATCGAACGCGTCCGCCCAGCAGGATGAAAAGACGGCAGGGAGAGAGGAATCGGTCGGTATAACGATTTTCTTTTGCGAGAACCAACATTTTGCGAGCGGGCGACGTATTTCGCGCTCGAAGTTGTGAGTGATGTTTCCTGGAGGACTTTGAGAAGACGCGGTAGGAGACGAGGCATGGTGCGTTAAGTTCGGCTGACTTGAACTTTCCAACACATTCTGGTGTGTCTTTTGTTCATGTTCAACGCTGCGGCTAACAGACAGCGCCTTGGTCGTTCCTTATCTCCTGCAGCTGATAGCTAACCCGTATTAAGGCCCACCGACTCGGACGGCCCGGGGTCACATGCATGTCCTCATGGTTCCAAAAACCCTGGTCTGGGCCGCTTTCTAGTCCAAGACGGCGCCAAGGGACACCAAGATGAGCTCGAGCGACATCCCAATCACCCTCGCCGTCATTGGCTGTGGTCAGCGCGGGAAGGTACGTATCCACACCAACCCCTGAGCGAACTGATGAACACCATCCATAGGCCTATGCAGCCTATGCGCTCGATCATCCCCATCGATGCAAAGTAGTCACGATAGCAGAACCTCGCTATAATACCCGCACCATCTTTGCCAAGGCCCATGCTATCGATGATACCCTCGTTTTCAACTCTTGGCAAGATCTGCTCAAGGTGTCTACAGAGACGCTCAAGACAGTCGGAAAACACTTGGCAAATGCTGTCATCGTCGCTGTACAGGACCACATGCACAAGGATGTCGTCTTGGCATTTGCTCGGCAGGGATATCACATCTTGTGCGAGAAGCCAATGGCAACCAACTTGCGCGATCTTGTCGCAATGGAGCAAGCAGTGAACGAGGCTAGAATCGTATTTGGCATGGGCCACGGTATGCACCTCTCGCCGCGAGGGGTGACCAAGGACTCATCATATTCGCGTATTAGTGCTGCGTTACTCACCATACGGCAGGGCAGTCACCGAAGTAGTTCGTTCCGGCCAACTAGGAGAGCTCGTGAATGTTGTGCATATCGAGCCCGTCGGTTACTTCCACTTTGCCCATTCATTTGTCCGGGGTAATTGGGCAAAGGAAGCCGACAGCTCCTTCTCCCTCATGACCAAGAGTTGCCAGTATGTCTCTGTCGTCATGATGTCTCTCATGCGATGATGTCCTCCAGCGATGTCGACCTTCTCTGTCACTGGCTGTCTCCAGGTACTCCCACCAAGGTTTCCTCGTTCGGATCTTTGTACCATTTCAAGAAAGGCAAGAAACCGACAGGTGCTGTGGGTGCGGTGCGGTGCCTCGAATGTCCTATTGAAAATGAATGTCCGTACAGCTCTAAGAAAAGTATATTACTCCTTGCACACGTAATTGGCTTATCTCCTCACCTTCCCCAAAGTATACCTCGACCCTGTATCACAGGGAGATACAAGTTGGCCTGCAAGTACCATTGTGGATGGCATACCCGACATCGAGAACGTAACAGAGGCATTACATAATGGGCCTTACGGTAAATGCGTCTACGAAAGCGACAACGATGTTTGTGACCATCAGGTGAGTATCCTGACGACGTAATCTCCTGGTTGTCTGGGCTCCACTGATTTCATGCCAAAGGTGGTCAATATTGAGTTCTCTTCTGGGGCCACAGCCTCCTTCACCATGGTTGCGTATACCTCCCTCATTTGTGAACGTCAAACTCGCCTTCATTTTACTCACGGAGAGATCGTCGGCGATATGAATACGTTCACAGTGACCGATTTCCGAACTGGTAAGCGGACAACGCATTGTCCTCTCAACGAGGGAGGCGGACATGGGGGGGGAGACCTAGGCCTCATTCGAACGTTTATCGATGCGGTGCGATCTGGCGATCAATCAATTCTCGGCGTTGACGTCGGTGAGATACTCACAAGCCATCTTACGGTATTTGCTGCGGAGCAAAGTCGCAAAGAAGGTAAAGTCGTGGATTGTGCGCAGTACGAGAGGACGATCCGGACGGAACTCAATCTGTAAATGATATTACCCGTTGGAGGGTTGTATGGACAAAGGAAGGTTGTACGGATATCATGAAATTAACTTCTCATCTTGGTTGATCAATTTTTTGATATGAAACAAAAAGTATGCCCACTGGCTGGATTGAACAACCGACCTCATCATTACAAGTGACGCGCTCTACCACTGAGCTAAGCGGGCAAGCACTCGAAATCGAGGACATGGTTATCTGAAACCGTGCGCTACCCGCCACTCCATTCGATGCCGGTCAAGCGACGAAAGACCTAACTGCGGCAGATACAAACGAGCTACTTCTGAAGTTCAGTGAATGTCGTTCCAGCTTTGACAAAGGCGACAAGGACTTGCCTGCTGGCTTCATCGATAAACTCGAAGAGCTGCGTAATAAAACTGCAAGACACCAGGGTGACCAAGATCCTCCGACTTCACTGAATCGTTTACAGCGCTGATAATTCTCCTTCCAAGGTGGATCCAATGACCCTCCGTTCGTTGAGGAATCATCTGGGCTGCTTTTTCTGATCAAAGCCTGGTGGGTCCATCATGATGTCAATGGCCACTTCTACATCTAGTTACTAGTACGTGACCAAGTTGCCACAATGGTACATTGTAATGGCGAATCTCCGTGTTCCATTGCATAACTCATTCGAACTCCAAAGGCAGAGGCTGGCTGTCGCATCTTTTAACATACTCTTGTGGTAATTTCTGTGGGTTCTTATTTCCAATTGCAAAAGTAGGTTCTCCATCGTGTTTTATGCCCTGTGAGGTAGTCTGACTTTTATGTCAGCTTATCTACTCAGGACCAGTAGAGAATAATGGGTGTTCATCGCGTACGAAAGGCGCACGGATGGGACTGGGCTAGTCCGATCTTCTCCCTAGTACAGTCTGGGAACGAATCTAGAAGGTCTGGCGTTGGTTCTCGACCTCATGCAGGACTCGGTACGCTGAACTCTCACATGTCGCATTTGCATCCTCACCGTCTCAATAACGCAACAAGCTCCGAACATGCATTCTTCACTCCATCATGACAGAATACATATATCTCGTACGTGTGCAGTCGACGAATGGAGCGTGATCATGAAGTGAAGTTCAGCCACGTATGCACAGGCCTAGCTGGTATTGAATTCTCCAAGTCCTTTGAAGTTTGTCCACGTGCGTCTGTGTCCTCGGGAAAGTAGTATCAAGTAGGGCGCCTCCGATATGAACACCGTTTCAATGTATGTATTCGGGATGAATAAGTCACGCGGCGGATTGTCGTCACTGCGGGGTATGTCACACGAATTAACACTGCGGATTCTTCACTACAATAACCTTGCGCTGTCCTCCTGGCTGCGGGCGCAAAGTAACTGCGCACCCCACACCTCAAATACCGAGTGGTGAGTACCACGACCGTTATCTACAACTACATGGACGACTCTACGTACGAGAGCACACTCGCGTTAGCAGGTGGCCGTACATTGGCATATGCGACTTCCGGCAATGCGTCTAGCACGACCGTTCTCCTTTATCTCCATGGCGCTTTCACGATCGGAGAGACATCCAACGTCTCCCGTACCATCACGTCCAAGAACGTGCATTCTATCTTCCCCACGCTCCCCGGTTGGGGGAATACCTCCCCCCCTTCCGCATCTACCTCGTACGTCGACTGTCTCACTAGCGACATGACTGCCCTCCTGGATCACCTCTACCCTGAAAACGGGAGAGATATCAAGCTCTACGTCTCTGGGGGCTCCTTTGGCACGGTGCCAGCTCAGATACTGTACGGGGCACCGTACGACAAGTTCCCGTACGGGCGGTGCATCGTCGGGGTGCTGCTCATGGCAGCGCTCACGCCCTTTCGCTATCACAAGGACTATGCAAAGCATATGACCTGGAGCAACTATATTCTCCTCGGTCCCATCTCCCGGTGGTATCCGCTTCGCTGTGTGCTCGTTCATCTCGTGTCACTCGGGATGGCCAAAAAAGTGTCCACGGTCGAGAACGCAGAAACGTTTTTGCGGGGATTTCTTTTTGACAAGATGGACGAGGCAGAGAAGGAAGAGTTTGCTCGGTGGAGGGCGGAAAAGGGTATTGCGGAGGGTGAGATGGAAAGGCGAGTTGCAAAGAATGCCGTGCGCAGCGTGGCGAAATCTTGGGAGGGTTTCAAGCTCATGTCCCTCGTGCTGAACTCTGATTGGGGATTCCGGCCGGACGCATTGGACGAAGAGCATTCTCGGCCATTCGTCATGCTGGTGACGAGCTCTGGGGATAAGGATGCTCCTGAGGCATGGACACAATACCTAGCTGCGACTTACAAGAACACCAAGGTCACGAGGCTTCATGGGGGACACATTTGTGTTTTGTACCACCTGGACGATGTCTGGGCAGAATTTTTGACTGGTGTAAAGTAGAACAAACGCAGGTGTATATCATAACAGATCGGAGTTACATTGACAAGGTATCGCAGAACAAATCAATGAAGGAATGTTACAAAGGGAGTTATCGCAAATAATGAACGCAAATAAATGAAAGCACTGTTGATCAAGCATCAAGTTCCAACTCTCTTCTGATTATCTCTCTAACCTCTCTGATCCCTCCTGCCTCGCGCTTGACTCTCCGGGGACTTCGGGTAAGCAACTGCTCTGTACTGTCGATCCGGGCTTTCGATCCGGGGCTAGGGGGAGGGACTTTTCTTGCCGATGCCTTTGACGGACTCGAGGGATCACAACTTTCTGTAGCATCTGAGTTGGACGTGGTTGGAGGCATTTCGAACCACTCTTCGCCATTAATGTCAAGTGGTCTGAGGAAGAACGGACAGAGCGTTGTAAGCAGTTTCAGCGATTCAGAAGCCTCCGATTTCGACATTGGAACAAGAGAAGATTTCACGACGGCAGCTACGACCTCGTTGGCTGGAAGAGCTTTGCGCTTACGCGTAGTTGGCGTTGCGGTGGAGCCGACAGGGGACGAGAACAGCCTAGCGGGGTCACTAGTAACTCACGGAGCAGCGATGATCATGTTTTGCACTTACATCCAGGTACTTTCGGCAACACCGCCGAGACGACCGAGCAAGCAACGTCGTCGAATCTCTTCTTGACCGAGTTTCTGAATTTGGTCTCTGGTAAGTTTACTGCCAGCGACTTGAGCATTCTTGGGTTTGACGGGTGAAGATGTCAGTGATTTGAGGCGGACGCGATCGTATAGCGCCTGACGTCGAGAGGTGCTTGGTGTCGCTGGGGCAGTTTCGGCATCTGGGCCACGCTGATGGACGGGTGTCGTAGGAAGTGCATCTGATTCCAGACGCTTGCGAGAAGGTGTCTGTGGTGTGAGGAGTCCCGCGAGAGGATCAAGACGTTTGGTGCGAGAAGGAGTGTGTAGGAGTGAAGCGGAGGATTTAGATGGCGAAGCCTCGCTGGAGTGGGTTTTCGCGATCGGAAAAGGGACGGGGAAAGGGCGAGGTAAGCCAGATGGTTTTGCGGTAGATTTAGAGGGGGATTTGGAAGGAGAAGAGGGGCTGGAGGGAAGCATGTTTGCAAGGATAGCAGCACCCTTTGGAGATGCGGATGCAAGCACACGGGTGAGGGACGAATGCTGGACGGTGTTGATGGCGAGTTGAGGCAAATCCGCCAAGGGCACATTTGGGACAGGGGTGGTACCAGAATGGAGCTAGGGAAAGAAAGGTGAGCCGACGGGGAGAGAATGGAAGAAAAGATGTACGTTGACCCAAGAATCCAGCTTTGAGCGGAATTCTGCGCGTCGCTTATCCGCATCGGCGGTCCACCTTGCGACCGCAGCCATGCCACCTGTCATGCCCTTGTCGATGTCCATCTCGACTTCGATGCCGATGCCGTATACGGGGAGGCGTTTTCCGGCAGACTTTGAGTAGTGAGAGGTTGGGCTGATGACGAAGCCCATTGAACCACGAGTCCAGTTCTTTTGGGGAGATGGGGTAGTGGGGACGAGGAAGGGGTTTGAATCGTCTTGAGTGGGAGGGGGAGAAGCAGAGTCCCACTCCCAGATCCAGCAGAGACGTTTGAGGTCGTCCTCGTCGAATTTAGTGGTGAAGCCAGCATAGGTAGCGATGGAGATGTGATTGAGTACGCTGGGAATGATACCGGTGTGTTCCGAGGGAGAGACTGCGCATGTGGCAAGTGCATGAGAGAGAGCGTGTTGAAGTGCAGAGTGAATGTTGATCAATCTGGAGAGATGCGGAGGGTGTTTGTACGCGTAACGAGGCGGTGTTGGTGGTGGTGAGCGCACGCAATTAGTTCTCCGTCGTCGTTTTGGTGTCGCATCGTCGTCTGAGCTGGCAGAGACGCGTCGTTTTCGTGGAGAGACGTGAAGAGCAGCGTAAAGAGACATGAACAAGAGAAAAGATTCGTGTGTGATCGAAATACTTTGACTATGCACGTGATCTATTCACGCTTGATTATGGACGGTCATCCGCTGTGCGTGCTGCCAGTCACTGACGAACATCTTACTCAACCTCGTTTTACAGCCGCAACTCACTCTTTCGTTTATCGTGTACGTGTTGAGTCGAGTCACCTAACGATGATGCCAACATCCCCCCTTCTAGCCGAAATTGATGTCTTCCTTGCAAAAGAGCGCGAATACATCGACCGCATCGAAGAACTCTCGACCAGCTTGGCTGCCTTTCGTGCTGCATATACCAGCTCACAGGAAGAGGTCATTCGAAAAAAGGACGAGATCACAACCCTCCTCTCCGAACTTCATGCACTAAAGGTCTCCTTCCTTTCCTCTCCCTCCCTTCCCCTCACATCCCCTCCCAGGGACACGAGAAACGCGTCATCTGTCTCTTGGATGGCGACGGCACCATCTTCTCACCAGACCTCATCTCTCAGGGACAAGAAGGTGGCCTCGAGGCTGCCAGGCTCTTGACCGAACGTGTACGCCACTATCTTGCTTCCGACCTCGATCACGAAAAGTTCCACCTTTGGGTCTATTTATTTTACAACAAACGTGGCCTCCTCGACACTTTTGCCAGAGTCGGCCATTCTGCCGCGAAACTAAAGTTTGACGACTTTATCATCGGCTTCAATCAAGCCGCCGAACGCTTCCTCATCGTCGACGTCGGCGGAAGCAAAGAGGCCGCTGACGCAAAAATTAAAGGTCTCACTTCCTTCACTCTCACACCTCTCTTTTCACATCTTCTCCGCAGTTCATCTCCAAGATAATATTCGCCTTCCTCAGACCCATAAAATTATATTCGGAGGCACGTCCCTTGCCTTTTTCTTCCCTCTCCCACCCAACCTCTTCTGCTTAGGATCCCACGACAATGGATACGTCAACGTCCTTCGCTCCGTCATTACTGAAGGTTTTCGTGAAAAACTTATTCTAATGCCTGGTTACTCCGACGTCGCTCTCGACATCAAAGCTCTTATGCTTCCAGAACTTCGCATCCCAAATTTATTCATCACAACCAAACTCGTACCCCCTTCTTACACTTCCATTGCGTCCGGTCCACCCCCTGGTCTACCTGCCACTCCCAGGATACCACCCCCGAACGTTCAGAACTCTAATTCATCAGCAACTTCAATTTCCCCGGCTCGCCCTGCCACAGATATTTCCAACTCTACTCCCAGACATAACTCAATTCCAAGTTATAAATTAGCCCTCCAGTCAGGCCGCAATGACCCCATTCCATATGAAGCCAGCGATAGCAGTGTTTCCACAGATGCAAATGATGCTCATCCGGCACAGCTCGTTCAGTTTACACGCAGGCTGTCATCTCCAGGAAGACAACGGCGCCTCAACCCCAAATTAGTTGAGTTAATACCCTTGTGCCAATCCCCGACTGACTTACCCCGCATCTATCAGCCCTTGTCAAAGCGTTCGTTCATCCACTCCATTCATTCATTCTCCACCCTGACTTGTGCCTGCAGATAATCCGGCGCCTTGCACCTTGTTTTACCTTGCGCAGTGTCGACATGGTTCAGACTGTAAATACGGCCATGACTATCTACTGGAGGAGGAACATTATGAAGAACTAAGTGTGAACGCTAAAAAGACACCTTGCAAGGTCACCAATGAGGGTCTGTTCTCTCTCATTTCCCATTTCCCTCTCATCAGTTTTCGCAGGCGGAATCTGCCCATTCGGCGATGATTGTGTGTATGGACACGTCTGCCCTCAAGGAACGACGTGCTACTTCCTCAAATTAGGCAGATGTAAATTTCAAGCTGGTCGGTGTTCAATCATGTCACAGAACAACGCTCTTAGACCTTGTATAGCTGGAATGCACCGTAACACCTGAATCCATACCGAACACGCGGAGTTGTTGAGATATGAATGGTTGAAACGATGTCGGGACTATTTCCCGCCCATGCCAAGTTATTTGTACATATATGAACTTCACCAAATCGTCTTTTTTTTTGTTTCTCAGGGCTCAAACGCGGCGAACTTTATGAACACGTCAGCGCTGATGGAATGTTCTATTGACGTACTCGACCCTCCACTATGATTCGCGGCCGGACGCGAACCGAGAACTGTGCACCGGCATTGGCAGGTTCGCGTGACTCGGCCATCCTTACTGAGACCGCGTCCTTCTCTATAGCTCGGGCTCAAGATGCTTCCCTTATCGGTTGGCGCAAGAACCCCGCGATCTAGCCTGATTAACTACTCATTTAGACGCTGGCCATCGCTCTAGATTCCATTCTTTAAAAAGGGTCGCCCTCCTTTTGCCCGCCATTTTCTTTTCGCCCCCTCTTGCCTTTATTATGGCAACTCCCCAGGCCACCGAGGCCAGCCAACAGGCTTGGTAAGTGTAGTAGGTCCTGAGTGTTGTGCTGCAAGCCTTGATTCGACGGTCTCATTTTCTCCTTGCAAGGGACGAGACGATCACGCGACTGTTGAGTATGTCCTACGCGTCAAACCTCCGCTTTTGGCATTCTGACACGTCTTGCCAGCCCTCTCCTCGACAACGATTAAGAGGAACGTCGATCTGGAGAACCGTCTGGCAGAGCTAGAGGTTGAGCTAGCAGTATGGAAGCAAGCTCACGCTACAGCACTCGAGGGGGCAGAACGGGAGGCAAAAGCTCTTAAAGGAAGGCTTGCCTCTCTCAACAGTCAAATTGCATCTGTAGAATCCCTGATGGTTCGTTTCTTCTGTGACACCTTGGCGGTTGGTCTCATCGTCATTCCCGAACAGAGTCAGAGCTTGTTAATTCTCTGTGTCATCGACGGTGATGCTTGTGTATTCACCGAGGCTCTCCTCAGGCAGGGGCATGAAGGTGGTCGCCTGGCTGCCCAGCAACTGACCAAGGCAGTCGCAGACTATTTAACGAGCGAAGACATCCATGTTTTAGGACGGCTGTCCTTTTGGATTACCATTTATTATAACAGAATAGGACTCGCCAGTGTTCTTCAGCGCCACCAAATATGTACCCCTGAACAGTTGGAGGCCTTTACGATGGGCTTTAGCCAGGCGTCCCCAAGATTCTTGTTGGTGGATGTCGGGTACGGCAAGGATGCTACATTTACAAAGATAACAGGTCCGTCCCCCGTTTTCTGCCTTGCGCATTCCCCGCTCAAATTGAGATCAAAGAATATCTGCAAACATACACTCGTTTTCCACAAACGCAGCGGATTTTTCTTGCTGGTGACATGCTCCATCACAGCAGGTATTGGCAGGAGATTGACGCAGAAGTAGGTGGTTCTGATAGTGCATATGCATCAACAATCGCTACGCTCCAAAACGACGGTTTGGGGGGCAAACTAGCACTGCTCGAAGCTGCGGGTGCTCGCGCGAACCAGTCACCACGATTTCGCTTGCCTACGCTATACGTCGACAATCTATTCATGACACATCAAGTGACACCACCTCCGAGCGCTACTCATCTCCCCCCTCCTTTGGACGTCACTGGCCTTAGCCCCTCTTATATGACAGGCGGTTTGCCAACACCACGTTCTCCTCCCAGTGTACCAACACCTTCGACCGGCAAGTTGATTGACCCAAACTTGGCAAGTAAACGATTGGTAGCACTCGAGGTCATGTGCTAATTTGTATTAATTGTACTGCAGCCACTTCACAAACGTCTGTCGACGGTCTCTTTCTTGAAATGTACCTGACTAACAAACATTCAAGCAGATTCCCCACCGCCTTGCAATGAATTTTACCTGATGTCCTGCACTAAAGGCGTAAGTGTGCTGTGCTGCTATCGGTTGATCTGACGCTGATGTTCACACGCAGGGGACTTGTAAATACTCACATGACTACGTACTAACCCCCGATCAATTGGCGACCTTGGCTTCCAATGCTAAAAAGGCGCCATGTAACTTTCTCAAAAATGGTATGGAAACCGATGGACGATCCGTGGCGTGCTTATTTACGTGTATCAGGCCTCCAATGCCCGTATGGCGAACGCTGTTGTTGGGGTCACACTTGCCCGAACGGATCTAAATGCTTCCACCTCAGCAAAGGCAAGTGCTGGTTCAAAGGCGGTGCGTGTGTCCCTTGATATTGTGTCACGTATGCACTTGACGACGCACTTCTGGCCAGAGGGTATGCATGATGTCGCCCTGTCGCCACTGTCGAGCTTTTGATATCCTTTAGTTGAGAGCCCGCTTCAAGTCTCGTGTGTAATTTAGATCCTGCGTTCGTGCTTTTAAGGCGCCCACTATTTTTCAGCTATCGTGCAGATAATACGTGTACCCTCACGGTTATACCACTTCGCTCGTTTCTTGACGATGTAGGACCGCAATGGAATTCTTGTTTTCGGTTTTCTTTTTCTTTTCTCTTTTTTTTTTTTTTTGCAATAGCAATTTAGTCGTAATAACCGGTGTCGTGTGGTGTGTGATTAACACCCGTGTGAAATCAATGATAACGACTAGCAACGCAGACTCTCGACGCTCCTTGCCACCCTTTGCTCTCTCCCAGCATGACTTCAGTCAGTCCCCGTCTTCGCTCGTCCCACATCGACTGACGAAATCCCCATCTAGCACGGCGAACAGGACGATCTCAAGCCATCCGTTACCCCAGGTGGGTCATACGCCACAGGCCCTTGGTCCCATCTGATCCCGATATACAGGATACAAGCCTACTGCTGTAAAGACCGCCGAAGAGTATGCCAAGTTGGACGCCGAGGACGAAAGTCTCGCGCGTTGGAAAGCCAGTCTAGGCATCGTCCCCGGTGTATCCACCGGAGATACCAGCCTCCCAAAGGTAACGCCCGACCAGCAACGTTTGTCCTCCAGTGGCACTCGTATTCAACGCACGTTTTCATCAGGTCACTGTCCTGACCCTCGAACTTGACTCCCCCACACTCCCCCCAGGGAAGAAACTCGTTTTTAACCTGGCAGATACGGCAAAACTTGCAGATACCAAGAAGAACCCGATCGTCATCAAGGAGGGTGTCGAGTACAAGTGCGGATCATCGTATTTGCCGTCGTCATCTATCTTATATTTTTGTCAGTGTACGCATCACGTTCAAGGTGAACCACTCGATCATCTCGGTATGTTGCTCGTTCGCTTAGATCTCGCGGTGGATATACTCATATTGGTTATCAGGGCGTCCGTTATATACAAGTCGTGAAGAGAGCCGGTGTCGTTGGTGAGAACCCACGCCGTGTTGTTGATGAATGATCTTTTCGTTGATGTACGTCCAGTGGACAAATTAGAGCAGATGCTTGGTTCTTATGGTCCTCATCCCAATGGAGAGGCATACGCCAAAAACTTTGATCCTGAAGAGTCACCATCAGGTACCCTCGCTCGCATGGGTTCATTCAACGTCAAGAGTCGTGTCGTTGATGATGACGGCGAGATCTATGCTGGTATGTCTCATGCTCGCAGACATACCCGAGATCTGACATGTGGACAGACTGGGAGTGGTCCTTCAAGCTCGCGAAGGAGTGGTGAGCAGATGGCGTCCTCGTTTTTTTACTTAGCTCCTACATCATTCTCGGGCATTCTTTGGCATACTACAATTCCGTATTGTCCTGCATGTACTCCCCTCATTTTTCCGCTTACCCTGTATGTTTAAGAGTTGTGTCTGCCACGTTCAGGCTGTTACCCGTTCTATTCGTTTCTGCGGCAATACTCGTGCACTTGTACCACGTCCATGTCCGCCTTGCTAGTAGGCAGACTTGCCCGGAAACCCTTGCGAGCATGTTCGCTGTCGCGGTCGACGCGAAACTTGGTACAAAAAACTCGCTTTGTAGCGAGACCGATACCCCATGCACCAATGCCTCCCGTTACCCCTCCGATGACATGGGTCGATCGCTTTCCAGCCAGCATGCGACCGTACATCTATCTAACTAGGATCGACAAACCCATCGGGACACTCTTGCTCTTCTATCCCTGCGGTAAACATCGTTCCGCACCCTCTCTTCTTTTTTCCACTGACCCAATATCCAGCATGGTCCATCACCATGGCTTCCTACGCACAAGAAGCACCCCTCACCACCTCGCTCACATACCTCAGTCTATTCGGTCTCGGCGCCCTCGTGATGCGAGGTGCAGGTTGTACCATCAACGACATGTGGGACATGCATCTCGACAAGGCAGTCGGTCAGCATCCACCCACGTACCCAAACACATCCATGACCTCTTCCCCCATCTCTATAGAAAGAACACGTACCCGACCGCTCGCGCGCGGCGATATCACGCGTCGTCAGGCCCTCGCTTTCCTTGCCGGACAGCTGACCATCGGGTTGGGCGTCCTGCTCCAACTCAACATGTACAGGCAAGGATGGACGCACGCGCCTCTGTGGATTTTTGTGTTGCTGACGCGTCTCCTGCTCCCTATGCATAGTATCCTCCTCGGCGCATCGTCCCTCTCCATCGTCACCATCTACCCACTCATGAAACGTGTCACGTACTGGCCACAGGCCGTCCTCGGTACGTACGACCATCTCAAGATCGAAATGGAATGAAAACGGGATGGCTGAATCGGTTGATCTAGGGTTGGCTTTCAACTGGGGAGCGATGCTCGGTTGGTCTGCCGTCGCAGGTAGCGTCGACTGGCACGTCTGCGTACCTCTCTACGCGGGTGGGATATGTTGGACGTTGGTCTATGATAGTATCTATGCCCACCAGGCAAGTCACGCCTCCGACGCTCAGCGATCGTCTTAAGCACCTTCTATTTTGAACAGGACAAGATCGACGACGTCAAGGTCGGCATTCGTTCTACAGCGTTGTTGTTTGGCGAATACACGCGACCTGTCCTGAGTGCACTTTCGGTGTCGACCATGTCCCTCATCACCTATGCTGGCATGGTGAATGCCCAAGGTGCACCATTCTATCTTGGCGTAGGTCTTGGGGCGGCACAGCTCGTCCGGGTTCTTTTATCCACAGATTTTGATAACCGAACAAGTTGCTGGCGGGGCTTTGTCGGTTGTGGGTGGTCGGGATTCTGGGTATGGATGGGGGCTTTCGTGGATCATGCGACCATGGCAACGGGCTTTGCATGGTGAACAACTTTTTGAATCATGAATCTAGGAATACAAAACGATTATATGCAGCACGAACGATGTGCAGAAAATACGGCTATACTAAAACAGCAAGGAGTACGATTGGTGAGTAACGTGATAACACAAAGCTGGGACGTCTTTGGAACCGACGAGTCAAGCACAATTAAGCCACAATTTTGCGAGCCTTGAGCCATCCGTTCAAGGTCACAACACAGAGCGTCCAGCAAAACGCAAAGCAGGTGATCGCAACTGTGACATTCAGAAACATCATCATGTCTAGGGAAGAAACACCGATCAAAACACGAATTTGCGCGGGAAAAGGAAAAGCGGCTGACCGTCACGCCCCTTCCGCATGGCTGCAAGCGTGAGCTCTTCCGTGCTGAACATAAACGTCAGACCACCGCATGCCAAGAAGAAACTTCCCAGGGCTTCTGTCGGCGGCCGAGAAGGGAGCACAGATTTAGGTGGACCAAGCCAAACGAAGAAATATGTAAGACATCTCAACACCGAGAACCCAAGCAGAAGCCAACCCCAAAGTTCATGAATCTGGACCTATCCACTTGTCAGATAACGGGCTGGATACACATGACCAACCGAGTCATACCTGGAAGACGTAAGCTTGTGCATGTGCACTCATGGCAGCACCCGTGACACCGATAACGAGGGCAGGGAAAGGATTGAAGCTAGCTCTGTAACTGGGTGGCTCGGGGACGCTACTAGGCCGTGCAGACCCTAGGGAAGTCATGGCAGAAGCAGCCAACCAACGGCGTATACGCCTAGACTCCATCCCCATCCCTACGAGACCAGCAAACCAAAACATGACCTTGAAGGCAGTTGAACGTTGATGTTAGGTGGGGAACACAGCGAGGTAGCGACTCTGCGTACCGCAATGCTGATATGCTGCACCTGCTTCGTAGTGTAAGGGTCACCCGGTTTCACTCCGAATCTCTCCATCCAGGTGTTGGTAATTCCATAGAGAAAGATGACGGTAGATTCAACGAATTCTGCCGAGATGGTGTTTCCGATCGGCGAGATATTCCACGCCCAGCCCATCTCTGAGTGCGAACCCAAGAAGCGAGCAAACGTAAACAACCCATAACACCAAAATATTCCGCCCTCTGGGTATAGGGGTCAGGAAGACAGCACAAAAACAGAGGTTCACCTTTTTCTTACTGATGAGATGGGCGAGACACCCGTTGATATAACTGTCACGACAGCCACCTGTGTAGACAACGATACCGGATAGGACCATTCCAAAGGCAGCAAACACGAGGGCTCTCTCAAGGATGGCATATGCGGCCTGCGAAATGCGACGGAGTAGAGGTTGTTTAGGACGAGAGATGGGTGTGACTGCGATATCGCGGAGAGTGTCGTCAGAATGCCTTGATGATCTTGCAGAGTCGGCGTCAAAAACGATTTGCTCCGACAGGATAAAATTGTGGCGTTCTGCTTTGATATCGTCATACTCTTCAGGATCTTCTGAGACGAGACCAGCATACTCTTCCGGAGAGGGACAGATGTCTTGGTGGCCCAACACGATTGAACGCCAAAATTGCCCGAAAGAAAGTTTGGAAGGGGCTTTATAGAAAGCATATAGACGAGCAATAAATGCGGCAATGTCAACAGCAGACAAAGCTAGACTAAGAAGCAAAACCAGGTAGCCGTGGGTGGAGTGGGTTGAACCTTCATACCTAGCAAAGTAATGACCCAGGTGAGGGAGCGGCGGATTACGGCAGGGATGGCTTACATATCGGGAGTGAGTTTCCTGTAGAGACTGCTGGTAGCACAGCCAAGGGCTGAGAGGGCGTAGAATGAGAGCACTGCCAAGCCATGATAGGAATGCTTTGCAGAACGGAAGGCAATTCCTGGATGTCATGCTCGTGTAAGTGGAAGATAGAGGAAAGAAGGGTGAAAGGAACAAGCACACCAGCAGGAAGTGCGACGAAAAAGGCGAGGGACATGAAGAGCGCGTGGAGTGCGATGAGGGCAGGATACCGCGTGATGTTGGGATCGCGATCCTCCATGTCTATGGACCAATAAGAGGGGGGGGTGGGTAGATGCCACTGGAGGATCTCGGTTTCGTTTATCACGGACATGGGCTGACCAGGGTGCATGTGCATATGTGAGTCATCGCGGACATAAATGGAAGGGGAGGCATGGGTGGATAGGGGGGCGAGAAGGAGGAGGAGGGGGAGAAGATAGATGGGGAGCGCGAGAGCCGCTGCGGAGGGTCGTCGCATGGTTGAGTAGGATGATGGAGAGGAAAGAAGCTGAGAAGGCGATGAAGCGGAAGCGATGGCTTATGAAGGTTTTGCGAAAGGCCGGTGATGATGCATTGATGTGCTAGTCAGGATGACAGAGCATCATCGCGTCAGCAACGTGCCACTAGCTACCTTTCCCGTTATGGCAGGTAGTAGTGGTCTGAGCTACTGGTCTCACCGATATGGTCGCACAAGAACGGGCGCTTGTCCGCAAAATCGACTTTTTTATATTATCCTATTGCTGTCTCATGGTGCGCTAGATCCATCAGTGTATCCACTACTCACAACTTTGCCATCAACAGTACTTTACAAACTGTACGTCCTCTTTCGCTCCACACGCCACCTCCCCATCGTTGAGCGGTGCTAGACCTTGACCGATCCAATGTAAACAATGCATATGTCTCTGGAATGAAGCAAGACCTCGATATGCAAGGAAACGACTTCAACGTTGGCACCCTCCCTTCGTCCTCATAACCTTGTCACATTCCCTTCCAGATAGTCAATACCACGTTTACTTGCGGCTATATCATCGGAATGATACCAAGTACCTTCCTTTCATCTTTCCTTTCATTCTCTATGACACATACTATCCTTAGACAATCTGATGCTCCAACTCGTCCCGCCCAGAATCTGGTTCCCACTCATGCAAATACTTTGGGGCGTGCTCACTTTTTGGTACGACCACTCCCCTCCACTGCCGATCCTTCTAATCATTACGGCCCAGCTCCAGCGTGGTCCAAAATGTTCAACAGGTCTGTCTCCCCCCTTCGTTACTCCCTATACTCACCGCTCTTCAATAGCTCTACGCAATCAGGTTTTTACAAGGTATGACAGAAGCTTCTACCTTTGTCGGCACACATTATATCCTCGGCTCGTACGTCCTCCTTTTCCACTCGGTACTACAGTTGCACTATTCAGTAGTTGGTACAAACCCAGTGAACTAGGAAAGCGTTCTGGAATATTCACTAGCTCTGGCTTGGTTGGGACACTGTAAGCGCTTGGCACGTTTTCGAACGTCGTGGCTAATATAGCTCACCGAAGCTTCTCCGGCATCCTCCAGGCAGCTGTCTACCAGTAGGCACCTTTTTTCAATTGTGACTCATCGACAATTGTGCTGACGCTTTAAGTTCCTCAGGCATCTCGGTGGTATTGATGGGCGCAGCGGCTGGAGATGGCTGTGCGCGTTATTTCTTTCCGCCCGTAGCGCCGCATCAGTAATGCGTTCTTGTAGTTTCATCATTGATGGTGTCATCACCTTGCCTATAGCTCTCTATGGCTTTCTTGTCTTTCCAGACGTTCCCGCAACGACAAGGGCATTCTATCTTACCGAAGAGGTGAGTCAGTCAAGTTGACAATGACCTAAAGACCGGATACTCAACTAATAACCAGGAGCGCCTCCTGTCATATGACCGCCTAAAGTCCGATCACGATGTCATTCGGCATCCACTTTCTTGGAACCTAATTAAGCGAGTTCTCACCCACTGGCGCTGGTACGCTTGCAGTCTCTTGGTCAGGCTCTCACAAACGTCATGTCCACTGCGTTCTAACGGCCCTTTTGTATAGTTTGCCATCTCAGGCGAGACGGAGAGTTTTGGCTCAAACAATTTGATGGGCCAATGGCTTTCCGCCATTGGAGAATACTCGGTGGAACAAGTCGGTCAGTTCGGGGTGACATAGCCCCTCCGATTAGCTGACACGGCACAGATTACTACCCATCGGGCGTCACAGCTTTTGGAATCCTGTCCACTCTCGTCTGTGCTTCGTGGACAGACCATACACATGCACGATGGCCAGTCCTCGTGTACATGTGCTTTTGCTGCACGACTGCTGCCATCTGCATCCTAGTGTGGAGTAGCCCGACGGGGCTCAAGTTCTTCGCCTACTGTATGTCAGGAACCTTTCTTCTCTTGACAGATCCCTTCACCCCGCTGTCTATAGATATTGCCGGTGCCGCGTACTCTGGACAAGCGACGACATTTGCGTCAGTGGGCGTTTGCAGGTCCTGCGTTCTCTACTCACACTGCGCAGATGGGCTAACCAGATATGCGCCGATGACGACCAGGAACGCGCGATTGTTCTCGCCTCCATGAAGTAGGGGGTTTCCTCTCCGCCTGTTACCCGCTTGGATGCTCACCTTGTGTATTTTATTTCATTTAGCATGTGGAACAATGCGGTGAATGCTTGGTGGCCACTACTATTCTATCCGGCAACAGATGCTCCCCGTTTTACCACAGGAATGATAACCATGGTATGCACTTGTGGGGCGACACTTTTCGTTACATGGTTGGTGTGGTATCTCGAGCGACGGGAACGTGGGCGGGGCAAGGAGACGACGGGGCACACATAGCAGACTTGGCGAGAGTTGAGCTAGCACTTTTACTTCACTTGGATCCCGGAGGACGTCATAATTTGACAGCTCTGTTTTTCAAGCTATCGACACATGCTGTATGACAATCAGATTTTGGACAGATGAACAGATGAAAGTAAAAACCACATTGTTGGTAGGCACAGCAAACCAAGGTGGAAATAGGATGTGAATACGCTAGAACCGCGTTAAGCTGTCCTTGGTTTCCAAGAGTGATGAAATAATATAGAAAAATAATATAGCAAAGTCCCGCTCGACAGCATCAGTGATGCATAGGATTAGGACCAGCGCTCACACCGCCGAAAAGAAGCCTAAAAGGGGTATTTGGGTTGTGAAAAGTATTGCGTAGAAATGCAACATTCTGATCTTATTTGTCAGAAAGATGCACAATGTTGCCTGATCACGTCGCTCACCTAAGACATCTCGCGAAATAGACCTGGATCCCGATCCGTCCGATATCAAAAGTTCCTTGTGATTCCGCCTGCGGATTTACTGTTGATGAAACTGCGGGGGAACAGGAACATGGACGTTGGCGGGGTCGTATGCGGGGTCGGGTAAGAGGGGAGGTACGGGTTTGCGATCAGAAAACTTGCGCGTGAGGTTTGCACCGCCTTGCGCGGCGGGTTGCGGGATCGCAGGAGAGGGTATCTGGTAGGGGATTAGGTTCGGAGAAGGAGCGCGATACGCTGCAACCGCAGGGTATTGTGCATAACCCATGGGACCATGGTACTCTTGCTGGGTCGCATATGCCATACCATAACCAAGACCGTGACCATGAACGTGTCCAGAGGAGCTTCCACTTAGTCGGTGCTTCTCAATCGAGTCCTCTTGGCGTTCGTAGAGGTCCGTTGCACCGGGGTCAAAGGTGACAGCAGCGGCGAGGTCTCTTTCAAGACGATTACGACGGCGTTTGCGGATTGTCCACGTGATGATGACGAAAATGATGATGAGGGCGACGATGCCAACAAGGGCAAAGACGCCTCCCTCTAGGGAAGGATTCTGCAGGAATGACGTGGGAGGAGCAGCTGTTGCAGATGCAGCTGGCAGCGTGCTGGTGACATAGACGACGCTGGTTCCGTCAGAAGAGGTGTAGACGATGTCAGGGGCTGATGTAGTTGGCGTGGGTGTGGATGTAGGCGAGACAGTCGAGGCGCTGGAGGTCGATGATGTCCTGGTAGTCTCAGGGTTAAAATTCATGCAAGACTTGGAGAGACTCACGAGATGGTAGCTGAAGTGGGTGTCGAGCCAGTCGAACTAGAAGATGAATGTGTTAGGGGAGTGCTTGATGTTGCAGTGGAGGAAGGTGCCGACGATGGTAGAATGTGAGTTGAAATGCCGCCGATGAGACTAGTGATTCCACCAATTATTCCACCGGGGTCGCTAGTGCTCTGCGACGTGGAAGGTGTGCTCTGGCTCGCAGCGCTCGATGGCGAACTACTCGGACTGGAAAGAAATGAGGCCTGAACCTGTAGTAGACGATAGTTACTCACAATAAACCACCAATGACTATGAAGTTCAAAGATGCGCTGAGTGGACACACGAAAAATGACAAGAGACGTACCACCAAGGCCCTGCCTATTATTGAGAAGACGACGGTGAGAACGACGGTGTGGGTCCATGACGAGACCGTTGCTTAAGGAGCGAGAAAGAAAGAGGGACTTGCGGTTAATCGAATGAAATGTTTTTAACCGTCGATACCATGAACTTGAGAAAGGAGAGTCGAGTTCAAGTTGGCACGCTCCCACTCCACTTTACACAAGAATTGACTGTTGGTTGGCATCGCAACATGTACAAGCCCAGGACAAAAATGTTACAAGACCCTACCAATCGACAACTCAACGACTAGTCCTCGTCACCAAGCCATAGCTCTCTCCCGCCGTTCTCTCCATGATCTCCCTCAGCGGTCCAAGCAGTCGTGTAAAGGACGGTGCATCCAACGCCGCAACTTTGAGTTTCGGTTGACTTGGGTCAGACCGGTGCACTGCACTCACCGTCGCAGCTCTTGGTGCGAGTCGAAGTAAAGATAGCTCTGTCGCACGTCCACGTCAGACTTGATGCGCACGCAATGTCCAACAAAAACTCACCTCCAAAATAATCCCCCTTCTTGAGACGACCAACAGTGATCTCGCGCCATTCCTCTTCCTCACACCGCTGCTTTTTGGTGACAACAGCTTCGCCCTCTTCGACAAAGAAAAAGGTGTCCCCCATCTCGCCTTGGCTCACAACTGCCTCTCCATCAGGGTATACCCTGCTCACAAGCGCGTCCGCAATCTTGCTTCTTTCCCCAGGCTCAAGGGAGGAGAGCAGTGGGACCGTAGATAAAAAGTGCTCGTACATGGTCCGTCGCCTGTGAGCAGCCTTCAAGATGATCGTGCGGAACGTGATACGATCCAGTGACCACGCGGTCGATGGCTCTATAGCTTGTACGGTCGCTGCACGAGGATGTCCATACATCAGGGCAAGCTCCCCGAACGAGTTCCCCGGCTTGCACTCCATGACCTTTCGTCCGTAAATAGGATGGTAGCCAGGCTGCAGGAACTTGTCGGTTTGGGACGACATGGTGGACGATGGATTGTCCGTAAGCCATGTAGGTGGCAAGGGTTCGGGATGAATATAACAATAGAAAAGCCCAGATTCGACGACGTAAAAGTATTCCCCTACATCCCCCTGTCGGATGACTACTTCATCCTTGTTCACATGACGTTCCTGCATGGCGTTTAGCACGCCAGTTTCCTGTTCTTCGTCAAGGTCACGAAATATAAAGTTGTTTGCGATGGACGTTTTGATACGGCGAAGTTGGTCAGGTGTTTTTGGATAAACAGGTAGAGGATCGTCGTGGCCACTGTCAACAGCAATCGGCTCTGCGCTCACAGACGTACGACGCGCCAAGATAGTGGCAGAGGGGGCCTGTAGGTAATCACTTGGACCCAACGAAAGAGAGCTGGTCATGGTGGGCGTGGATGTAGCATCGTATCGCGCAAAAGAGTTGGACGGATCGGTGGAGAGCGGGGAGGTAGGAGGAAGTTCACGACCATCAAGCGTGAAGGTGGGTGGTCCTATGCCATTACTCGTACCATTGGGGTCGATGGAAAGCAATGCATTCCCGGGTACATTGAGCGTGCCAAAAGGGCTATGAGAGAAGGTGGTATGGAACGAAGATGGACGGCGTTGTGAGGCGATGTTTGAGAACGGGGAAACGGGGGTTGGGGTTTTATTACGAGGGACGTCGACATAGAAATCAGCGGGGAACTGTTCCTGTATCGACGAGAGACCCCGCTGAGTTAGCGCGTCCCGGGTACGCGTACGCTGCTCTTCCAGGCGCGACTGGAACCAGTTGGCACAGAACTGGAGGGCGTCTTTGGGTTGTACACGATGCACATCGCGAGTCAAGTCGGCCACGAGTGAATCAAAGGTTGACATCGTCGTGGACAACGAGGATCAAAAGGTGCGATTGTCTTTGTTTTACGTGTCGTTACGACGCTCTCCCACGTTCCCAAAACTAGTACCTCTACAAGTACAATGCACAAGAAACATTTACACATTAAATATCACCTGGAATGTTGATACTGCGTTGGATACCCGGCAGCCCCGTAGCCCTGCTGGCTAACGTGTGCCGCCTGTGCTTGCGCATGAGCATGAGCTGCTTGTGCTTGTGCTTGTGCTTGTGCTTGCGCTTGTGCCTGGGCTATCGCTTGTGCTTGAGCCTGTATACGCACAGCATCCTGTGCAACAAACATGGACTGCGGGTGAGGAGGATACCCGGGTTGTTGAGCTACCAATTGCTGTCCTGGCTGCTGAACTATTATTTGCTGTGGTTGCTGGGCTTGTTGCTGCTGCTGGACTTGTGACGGTGGCTGATGGTGGGCGTGTGCGTGAGGATGTGGGAAGTTAAACTGAGGGGGCGGCATCGATCCAGGAGTCGGAGATGGACCATACGCAGGACTGGCTGTAGATGTAAAATAGGGGTGCGACAATGCCTCCGTAGCGGTGATTCTCTTGCTGGGATCGAACTGGAGCAGGCGCTCAAGCAGATCAATCGCTGTCAGGCTCAAGTCAACAGAAAGGGTCTTCATTCTAACCACAAGACATACCTTGAGGCGCCGCTTTGGGCAGAACTTGTTGAAAGGAAAGTTTGGGGTATTTGGGATATTGTTTGATAGTGATTTCTGGCTGTAGAGACGATGAGGTGACTACAGAAGCTTGGGGTAACTTGGGATCACATACAGAATCGGTAGCTATCTTCCTCAGCACCCTGTCGTCTGGGGTGCCTATAATCCGCATAATGTGGAGTAACTGGTCTTGGTTATCGCGACCACGGAAAAGAGGGACACCCGAGATCATCTCTGCAAAAATACAACCGCACGACCAAACATCGATGGAGGTATTATATGTCCGAGAGCCCAAGAGCACATCGGGAGCACGGTACCACAGGGTCACGACCTAGAACTCAAGTTCTAAGGATATATATGAAATGCAAAACATCTGGTACATGCCTCGTTCGAGAACGTATTAACAGGAACGCCAAAGGCACGGGCCAATCCAAAGTCGCCTATCTTGAGTTCCCCTTTGCGGTTGATGAGAAGATTCTGTGGCTTGAGGTCACGGTGCAGGACACGGTTCTCATGACAGAAAGAGGTGCCCTTCAGGAGCTGGTACATGAAGCTTCGAACCGTCGCAGGGTCGAGAGCGCCACGGTCGCCGTGTTGATCCATATACTTTTTAAGATCTTGGTCACAGTACTCGAATATAAGAACGAGTTTTGTCTCCGTGTGTATAACGTCGTGAAGGCGCACGATGTTGACGTGCTTCAGCTCCTTCATAAGGGAGATCTCCCGGATGGCAGTGGATGGAGTACCTTCCTCTGCATCCAGGTGGATCTCCTTCAAAGCGACGATTTCATTGGTAGTCCTGGAGCGCCCCTACGTCAAACGCAGTGAGAAGAAGATCCAAGGGCGGGAACGGAGACGATACCTTGTACACCGTAGCGTACGTACCCTCACCTGTGCCGGATTAGATCAGTACAACTATCATCGGAATGAAGTATGGAGCTCTACCCAGTTTCTCTAGCTAGTCCATGTCAGCATGAAAGCATGGCGAGACAATAAGCCGTGCTCACCTGTATGTAATTCATGCTGAGATCTGAATGACAAGTAAGGATTACCGACTTGCGAGACTAACTGCAAGCTACGTGGAATGGTACCACCAAGAGACGACTCTGGGCACTGACGGGGCTGGCGAGGCGACTCGACTCTGTGGAAGATGCGGCGGTGAATGGCAAAGTGAACCCAATCAGGCAAGCTTAGACAATTTTATAAGACACTCCACGACGATGGAGTCTACACCGAAATCAAAAAAACCGCGTACAAAATCATCATCCACCCAGAAAATTAGTACTCTTGCTACAGACGAGAAACTGGTGGAAAATCACACCGCGACCGTGGTAAGTACCCCGGAATATTACGATCACGCTGCGTGTCTTATTGTTTCAGATCGCACCTAAAAATGCTCGCTATGCCGAATCCTCGACGTTGGCCATACACTCTGGCACTGAACTCGGGCTAGATCAAGCCATTGAGGATCTCGCAGCGCGTCAAATAGAGGGAGTTCTCGACGCCAACCTTGCTGAACTAAGTCTTGGACAGAGGCTGTCAGCCTTGAATGGCACTGAGGCCGAGAACAAGGGCACAGATTCAGACAACGATGAACAGACTGGCGCGCCTTCAAAGCCTGACAAACAGCCAGTTTCCCCACATCTCGTACCTGCGCATTCACTTACACGGACACTCATACAAGCTCTACATTCATCTGACTCACGGCTTTTGGAAGCCTGTTTAGCACACTCTGACACGCCGCTCATTCGAAATACCGTGAGACGGTTGCCTCCTCAGCTTGCACTACCACTTCTCTTGGCTTGTGTCGAAAGGCTGGGAAGAGGTGCAAGAGCTGCGAATATGAAGGGCGGTGGGGGAGGTGCTAGTTCACAAAGAGGCACAGTTCTAATCACCTGGATAAAAACGACCCTCACTGTCCACAGTGGCCATCTCATGACAGTACGTTTAGGTCGTCTGTACGTCTGTTCCGCAAAGATCTTACCGGTTACAGATGCCGGACTTGGTCGCCAGACTGGCAGGTCTCCATGCTACACTGACAACACGATTGGCATTACATGAAAGTTTGTTGTCCCTGAACGGAAAGCTTGATATGGTGTTGTCGCAAATTGAAATGCGATCTTCATCGACTCCTGCGTCAACGACATCGAAGAGCCACTCTCTTGTTCATCCAGACAACGCCCGGCGGCCAACTCGATACGTGGAAGGAGAAAGTGAAGAAGAAGGTGAACAGGTGAACATAGAACCTCCAATAGAAAACGGTGACGAAGAAGGTAGTGTAGAAGATGTCGAGCTGGGAGGAGAGAGCGAGGATGGCGAGGATGAAGATGAGGAAGACGAGGACGGAGACGAGGACGTAGGAGAATTTGGAGATGGAAACGATTCCGATGGTAGTGGACTCCCATTAAATGAATTCGCCGACGAGGATGACGAGGAGGAGGATGAAAGCGAATAACTTGACTAACTCAGGCTAGTTGAATGGTGTGCAATCAAAATAGATGGTCATGGATACTTGCAACATTAATATCGAGAGAGTACTCGTTTACTCCTCTATCCAATCATCTCGCCTGACACGTTCAACATATCGCTTAACCCATGCCGCCCGTTGAGCGTGTTGGCTTTGAAGCTGTTGTTTATGTGCATCCCTCCTTTGTTCCTCCTCACCTGATGCCTGCACACTGTCTCTCGCTTCCACGACCCGTTCTATAGCGTTCATCTCCGTGCGCAGCCGACTCTCCCGCTGACGAAGGGCTGCCCTTCTCCGATTATACACCTCTGGGTGCAAGGTAACCACAAGGAGAGAGAAGAAGGACACCACTTTGTGAAGGAAACTTGGCGGTTCGGGGGTTATCGTGGGCTGTTGCAAGGGCCAAAGTAGTTTGTTCTCGTTGTGGACGTTTGCAAGGGAGAGGCTATCTATGATCCCGTTCGATTGCCTCGGTATCGGAGGTCCTTGCACTTGCTGAGTGTCGCGGGTTGGTTCGGTATTTGGAACACGGCCTGGTCGCAAAGGGTTGCGATTTCCGGCACGACCATTGCCTTGAGCTACGGGAGCAACAATAGGCGCACCATCAGCGACCCTTCCGGCTTGCGCATCGTTCATTCCGGGCCCCGCTCCGTTGTCATCAGCTCTGTCTAATGGTCGCAAAATAACGATGCGAACATGAGTCCACATCTCGTAAATGATCCATGCGATAATGCACAAGCCAAGTAGAGGTTTGCGTGTGGGGGAAAAGAAATAAAGGAGAAGTGCGGTTCGAAAGACAACCAATAACAGGGGGGCAAGGAGAGCGCGCATGGGTATCTCTCTTATAATATTTCCATCGGCATGCTCAGGGTTGGCAGGTGTTCCATCGGTGGCCGGCTGAACGTCAACATCAACGTTGGCATTTGGTACTACTCGAAGCGGCGGAAGACCGAGCTCTCGAAGGAGGTCGTTCACATGTGGTGGAACGGGCGGTGGATTCGGGGTCAAAGAAGTAGGCGTGGGTAATGGTCGCGATGGTGGCGGGGAAAGGATAGAAAAGGTATATGTGAGGATATTGAGAGCATGCAGCTGCAATGGAGAGGGTGTGCCCCTTGGGGTTACGAGAGAGAGATATGATTTCCCGCTATAAACATGATCAGGACAAAGAGACATTACAATAGAATGATCGTACTCGATGGTAATAATCTCGTAGTCGAGGGTGCTGGCGCAAGTAGGACCTGCCAGCGGAGGAGTAGCGTCCAAGATATCTGGCCAAGTATATCCCAATCGTTCAAGAGCAAGTTTTGCTGCATTCCGCTTGGCGTCCACATCATCTGGTTGACTAGGGCAAGCAAATTTGAAGTTAGAAAGCCAACAGAGTGCCTGGGAGTGCTTGAATCGAATGAATGCAAAACTGTTATTTGGGTCCGAGGCAGAAGGGTGGGTAGAGAACGACTGTTGTTGGAACCTCATAGAAGAACACTGTCTGGCAGGACAAGCCGGGACACGGAAGGAAGACGATGCAGTAGCATCAGCGCTTGATGGATCACTCATCCAAGATGACGGTCGCACAGATAGATGGACGGTACGTTGGTCGTCTTGGCACTAAACGGACAATAGAGGTGAGAATGCTAAAGCAACCATGTACGGTCTTCCTACCGGCCATAGTTCGTCTATTTTCTCCTGATCGTCCAGGTACCGACCTCTCCATACCAAACGCTGACCCTCTGGCTGAGGATGACCAATACACACGGATGATATAGCTTGTTTAACATCTAGGATTGTCGCATTTTCCAGTACTTGAACGTCGAAAGAGTTCGAGAACGCGGGTAACTCGACATGGATGACCACTGTGGGGACAGACATGGTGGTTATGATGAACAAGCAATACAGCCAGTATACGTGGAGGTCACGTGATGATGGTATCTATGGAAGCAACTTGAAGTGTACGACCTTCCTTGGAACTCTTGTATGCTAGTTCAATCATCTCGATGACCTGCGTAGCCTCTGCCCACTTGACCTCTAATTCTTCGTTGTTTCGAATAGCTCCCGCCAGGTTCCTAAATAGTCCAACATATTGTCCTGGGGCTTCTGAAGGCCAGCTTGGATGGAGATTAATTCTAGTACACTGCAATGAGAACATGTTCTCTCACATGGATGTCGTAATGGTCGTGTTGTCTGGCGCGATGTTTTCAATGGTACCATAGATTTCCTGGGGTTCCTGGCCGTATCCGGGTTCAAAAATGCCACTTACAGCGGGCATCGCTTTAAGTTGCTGCTCTTGCGTATCCAGGCCGTACTTTGTAAGCACCCCTTTGGTTCCACGAATCACATAGCGTAGCTGCTGCGCCTTGGCGGACAGGATGTGGGAACGAAGCAGCACAGTGAACGGGTTGGGGTAGGGACTTCCAGCATTGTAATGCAAATAAATCGTGAACTATCCCACTCAGGTTCGAGACGTACTTCCACAAAGGTATATTGTGACTGTACTCACAATATCGTCAACTTCTGGTTTAGTAACACCACGTATGTTCTGGATGAACGCAGTAATCCCGACTGGACGACCGAAGAGCTTTAGAGCTTGATCCAAAAGGTGCGATCCAAGATCATAAACAGCCCCAGCGCCGTCCTTCCAGGATGCCCTGATGCCTGGGCGGTATCTATCATAGCTGAAATTCATTGGTCAATGACCTAGCCACAGAAGGCTAGCGGTACTTACTGGGATTCAAATTCCAACAAATTTCCAAGATATTGTGGGGACGTAGGTGGGAGCGCTAAGAGCTGTCTTAAAGCAATGTGATCGGAATCCCACCGCCTATTCTGGTATCCATACAGGACCAGTCCCTTTGATTGAGCTATTGCGCCAAGTTCTATAGCTTGTGACACTGTCTCAGTGACGGGTTTGTCGACAAGAACTCTTGCGATATCAGGAGACTTTTGAGAACGGGGATGAGAATATACACACCATGTTTTCCAGTTTCCAGGGCAGCCTTTGCCAGGGCATAGTGGGTGTCATTGGGAGTACCAATGATCACAAGTTCGATTTCATTATCGGCAACTACATCCTCAATGGACCTGTATATCTTGGTTTCGACGCCGAAACGCTCCTTGACTTTGCCTCCTGGGAATTGCGGGTTACGTTCCAACACGGCGTGAAGGGTGAAAAGATCGGGAAGAGCAAGGATAAACGGAATATGAAAAGTTAATCCTGCGAGACCAACGCCGAGGACACAAGTCTTGATTGGCGCCATCTGTGGACAAGTACAAGCTCGATGGAGGACTGCATTGTGCAGGACTTTTATACGCCTGGTAAACGCTAAGCGCTAACCTCCTCAGCTTCCCACTCGCTACGCCCCGTCCCGCAAAAGCGGCCCGGAGCGGTATTGATGACATCATCATCATGTGATGTGTTAGATTGACCACGTGACCACGTGTTGAGTTGATTTCAGGCTGACTTGCAACTCGTTATCGGTATGTGGTCATTCTGCTCCATTCTCCTTCTCGCTGGGCATGCGCTTGCCCAGCTGCCCCTCCCCGAACCTCCTTTCATGCCCCCAAATGCCTCAGCCGGTGCAATCTCCTCAGCCGGTGGTGTCATTCCGAATGCTCAGTGGTCATCGCTGCTTGGTGATCTTCTCTACTTTTACGAAGCCCAACGCAGTGGAAAACTCCCCACGAGCAACCGTGTGAAGTGGCGAAACGACAGTGCCCTTTCTGATGGCCAAGATGTCCACCTCGACCTGACAGGCGGGTATTATGATGCAGGAGGTACTGTCTCACCCGGATGACGGTCAGAATCTTATAATTTATCTCACAGATTACATCAAATGCACATTCCCATTGGTTAGACTCTCCTCGCATTACGTTGTCCTGGTTGCTCACCTTTGGATAGTCTTTCACAATCATGTCGATGTGCTGGGGAGCGACAGATTTTGGCAAGGGTAAGACTTGAGTCTCTATTGTTTCTTCGACTGCAAAGTGCTTGGTATAGGCTATGACCTAGCAAATCAAACGCCGTACCTTGATGCTATGTTACGATGGGGCCTGGATTGGCTCACGAAGGTGAGCCAATTACCTCTAAGTTTCCGAAAATTCAAATTTATGCATCCGAAGGCACATCCAGCCAACGACACCCTTTTTGTTCAGATATCTGATGGTATTGTAGCTTGCCTTGCCTTACTTTCATTGTCTGCTCATCGCACCATCTAGTTGATGTAGACAATAACTATTGGGGAGGTGACCAGAACATACCTGGTCCACGAACATCGTATCAAATCAACACCACTAGGTAACGTGTTTTGCAGATATTTTTCTGTCTCTTTTGACCTTTGGTAGCCCCGGAACTGATGCTGCCGCTGGTGCGGCAGCAGCTTTTGCAGCTTGTTCTAATCTCTACCAGAATCGAGTCTTCTCGAATTCTTACTCAGGACCAGCAACACTTCAAAATTCCACGTATGCGGCCTTGCTTCTACAGCATGCACAAGCACTGTATACATTCGCCACGAGTTCTCGTAAAGTCGAGTACCAAGTTTCTGTTCCAGAAGCGGGCGATGCATATCCGTCCTCGGGGTTCGGCGACGAACTCGCTATAGCGGCGTTATTCCTTTCTTGGGCGACAAATTCCTCTTCGCTGTACGAAGAGGCACAATCATACTACTCACAATACAATCTGTCGGGCTACAGTGGTGCTTTTGACTGGGATACAAAAACTCCTGGAATTCCTGTACTATTCGCACAGATTGCGCAAGCAAATCCTACTTTCGGTAATCTCTCCACTTGGCAGGACCAGGCCGAAATCTATTTCGATGGGGTTGTATACGGAGGTGGAGATGGGTATACCACTACCGGTATGGTTTCTTGGTTTGTATCTGGATTTGCATCTCATTGGTCGGCAGGTGGTCTTCTGTACTACCCAGGAGACTCCGATGATGCTAGCCTCAACCCGGCGCTTAACGCAGCCATGCTACTCAATCGATATGTCCCGCTTGCCTCGACACAGACGAAGAAGCAAGATTACTATGTAAATATTTCTCGCCTCTCGGTTTCTCTTTGATTAATCCTGGCACTCATCAGGATTTCGCGAAGAACCAAGTAGAGTATGCTCTTGGCAACAACCCCATGTCTGGTAAGTGTTTTCTTCAGGTTACATGATAATGCGTCCTGGATATTCGTGCTATTCATAGTTCCGTACATTGTCGGCGTCAATCCCAATTCACCGCAAAACCCTCACTCGGCGATGGCAAGCGGTGGGAATAATATCAGTGATATAAATAACGACCCGCCCCAGGAAGCATATGTTTTGTATGGTGCTGTTGTCGGTGGACCAGACAAGTATGACCGCTACTTTGACATCCGCGCTGATTGGCCGGAGACCGAGGTTCGTTGGTAAAGACTGATGACAACGTGTCAATGCTCATATATTTTCCAGCCTGCCCTGGATTACAATGCCCCTATGCTAACACTCGCTGCTATGCACGTCCTTAACGATACTTCGGATCCATATTATACATCCTTGCAAGCTGGCGTCTATCAATCCAAACAACCGCAGGGTATGCCATGCGATGCAGTATACCAACAAGGCTGCAGTGGGCCCCAACTCAGTCAAGCTGGACAGATCGCGATGGGGGTCGTTGTTGGTGGTTCGGGTGTTGTAATTTCCTCATTAATCGGATGGTGGGGGTGGTTGGTATATCGTGGTAACTACGACCCATTCTATTAATACCAAGGGCTTTTTATTTATCTCTGCACCTCACGCATGCAAAGTAAAATCGTTCATACGGCCAATGATGAGTATTTGAGCAATGGCGGAATGCATAGATGCCTGCGTCTAGAGTTCGTACGGAAATACCTAATTATTCCATCGATGACCATGCAAATTATGAATCTTCTACACTTTCACCGCTACACTAAAAGCAACCAAACGTGAACCACGCGGTTTAGTAAACCTATCCGCCAAAAGTAAGTAAATCGTTATGAGCAAACGCCAATGAGGTTACCTCGAGCACATAACGTTCTTCTTCCTTCAAGGACTCAAGAAAGTCGCCCGCCGACTCTCTCGTCATATCTTCATTCTTCATCAACGCACCTACCAATGCCTCGTAAACGTCCGGAACGGGCCAAGTAGGGCCACACAGATAGAACACGCCCGTGTTATTCTTTAGTTCATACGCCAGCAATTTAGCGTCCTCCAACATCTTGTGTTGGATATAGACCTTCTTGGGGCCATCACGGGAGAATGCCAAACCGGCCTTCGTGATGGTCTGGTCGAGGATATAGGCCTCTATCTCCTCGCCATAGAGGAATTCTTGGTGTTGGTGACGAGAACCGAAATAGTAATATGTTGGGCCGACTTTGATGCCTTGTTGAGACAGCCATGCACGGTGCTGGAGAAAAGCACGGAAGGGTGCAGCACCAGTACCGAGACCAGCCATTATGAGAGGTTGCTGGTCGTCTGGAGGTAACTATCGTGTGCGTTAGGATTGGCAAAAGAGGAGCGTTGAAGTGTTCTCACCTTCATGACACTGGGCTTGATGGAGACCGTCACTTTTTGCCCAATCTTAAGACCAGCAAGATATCGAGTACATTGACCATAACGACACTCCCCTGGTCATATATTCAGCATTTTTCAACAACAAAGCAATAGAACTGCTCACCATTCGGGGCCGACCACTCAACTGTGACGACCAACAGGTCGACGCGATTGCCTACGACACTCTGCGCACTTGCTATACTGTAGTGCCTGGGTTTAATGTCACCGATCATCTCACAGAGCATCTCGATGCCGGGTTTTGCGCTGCGATACCGCGTAAGAACCTGAGCAAAGGTGACCGTGTCCTTTTCGTTAAGCTTCTTGAACGTTGACGAGCCTTCCGGAGAACCAATGAATTGCAAGGCGAGCTTCTCCACGGGTACGGTAGCATACTCTGCGAGGTCGGTATAGAATGACTTGGGTGGTTCTCCAAAGAGGTCAATCTGTTGTTGAAGAACCTGGAATATGGTACGGCTGTGCATCTTCTCCCCGCCATAGGCAGGAATGGTGATCACCCGATCCGGATCGACACCATACCATCTACAGAAGTCCAACACTTCCTTTTCGTCATTCCAACCGTGTACCCCGAGCGCCTCTCCGATTTCATACTTGAGACCTGTGCCTTCGGAGTTGAACTCAAGGTGAAAGACATTACGATCGTAATCGAGAGGGGTGAGGCGGCGGTTGACAGTACACGTCACCAGATAAGTGCGTTCTGGGAGTTCGGGGTGAAGGGAAGGTATTTGTGGGAAGTCTTCAGTTTCCGGTGGAACGGGAATTGGAGGAGTGAAAGCTGAGGGAAACAGAAGATGCTTAGCAGCCTCATGCCAAGAGGTAACCTTAGAACCGTTGTAGAGAGTCTGTCCGGAACCGGTATCAACTGCAATGGTATTGGACTCGAAGCGTCTGAGTGCGGGCGGGGCATTTTTGGCTGCATCGAATAGGAGTTCAGGCAACTCGACTCGAAGGAGCGATTCCCAGGTGCGTGCGTTGATCTTGGAGAAAGTATCATCGCGTATCTCGTCAGGAACCAGCCTCAAAGCTAACTTGCGAAGAACGGCTTGATCGGACGCCTTCCCAAAGTATAACCTCAAGAATGCAAGATAGATTATCACGTCTTCGGCGATCTCCCTGGTCGCAGTATCTTCGCATAACTCTGATGCTATCATTTTCGCATCAATACTATATAGCCTTATCTTTCGTTGGGAGACCGATGCCAATACTTGTGTGGGAATGTTTTCCAGAAATTCGGCGCTCGACCAAGATGTGATGACTAGAACGGCCGATGCCGGTTTGGCAGAGTCCAGGATAGAATGAGACTTGAGGAGATGAGGGTCGATGATACACATGAAATCCGTCAAGCCGTTGCCGTTCAATGGTAATGCTAGAGAAACGGGCAAAAAATCGTCACCACTCTGCTTTGGGGAAAGGATGGTGCGATCTGCGGTAATCCCACCCGCTTTGCTGAAAACATCGTGGTCGGTCAGTCGGCGGATGGAAATTCCACGGGAGAGTGTATCGGCGATGAGCTGATGGAAGAAAGTGAGCTGGTTCGATGGGGTACTGAGGAACAGGAGTTTCGTCCATGTGTTTTCCAAACCAAAACCGGTTGGGGAGTGGTCGGAAAATGACGCTAAAAGAGAGCAAAATCGAGTCGGGTCGGAAATAAATTCCTTCCCTTGGTCGGGAGTAACTCGCTGAGCGCGGATTATCGGGCTGGAGCAGGAGGGATCATATAGAGACGCGAATACGTCGGCGAAAAGAGGGCCGCGAGCGGTTTCGTGGGGTACGTCGTCAAAAACGTAGATTTCTTGCGCAGTGGGAGGGATAATTTTCTCGAGTTCATCGGCCCCCCATGGGCGAAGGACTCTCACGATGACGGCTGCTACCCCCACAGCCCTGGTCATCAAAGCCTTGGCGATGAGAGCGAGCTGCCCGTTCAAAAGAACAAAGACAGTGCGTGCTCTCTGATCGCCAACAAATTCAAAAGGTGCGTAGCCAACCATGCGGACAGCTTCCGATATGGTCAAGCCGGAAACATCTTTTTCCTGGTTTAAAACAAAATTGTGACCGACTTCGCGAGCGGCGCTGTGGTGATCAAAGATGTGTACTACATGCCAGTTGCTGAGCTTGTATGCAAGCAGGGCGAGGTCGACTGATTCTTGCGGGGTTGCTGAGAGTAGGATGGCGACAGACTCGGGAAGGATACTGAACGAGGTGGAAAGCGAAGCAAGGGTGGGGGAAAGTGTGAATGCGTCTCCCACGGGAGTGACAGCAGGAACCTGGACGATCAACCTGGTGCGAGAAGAAGCGGGGGGCAAATGGGTTAGGGAGACCGCCATCGCAGCCAGGCCAACGGGGGTGGTATAGGCGGTGAGGACGGAGCCATCGATGGCATCCTTGCTGGTGCCTTCGGACAAGCGGCCGACGAGACCGAGGCCAGCGCCGGGCCTGGTCTGGAGAGAGATTATGGGAGCGGCGTGCTCGAGGGTGGCAGCCCATGATTTTGTGAGTGTTCCGAAGCCGACCTGTTCCGCGAGGTCGTAGACATGAACAGCAGAGCTTAGAGCGGCGCAGGAAGCGAAAAACTCTATGAGATCTGAGGCAGAAGTGACTTGGGAAGGAACACCGGAAGTGAGGAGGGATTTGAGATCGTCGAAGGGAGCGACGAGGGTGGGTGACGGAGAGGCATCCGGGGAGGAGGAGACCATTTCTGAGAGCTGTGCGTTTCAAGATTGGGAGGCATTTTTGAGGGAGAGGTCAAACGGTGTGGGATTCGATTGTGCCATGTCGTGCAATACCGGATCACGTGTCACAGTCGTAGGATCTATGATTGGTGTAACATATCTACAGTTATACTACTCCCGGACTGTGTTGAACAACCTGTCGCCCTGTATCAAAAGCGTCAATTAATCCGCGATAAAACCGGCATTGAGCGCGCTCACAGTGTCCCCAAGTCCCGGCGAGATCAGGCCGTCGCCGGTCAGCTTCGGATCCACGGCACCAACCCAGATCTGATGTAAACACCCCAGTTGGTCAGTCGACAAGTAAGGATTTGAATCTGACGTCACCTCGAGATCTGGATAGCTCTCCTCGATGTACTTAAGACCAGGCTCTGATCCAAGCACGACGAGTAGCTTTATCTTGTTCACTGTGTGTCGTCGTGTGACTTTTGTTCTGGTACGGCTGCCGGGACGCGTGCTACTCACAAGGAATTCCCCAGTCAAGCAACATGGACAAGGCAGCACATGCCGTCCCACCCGTAGCGACGAGTGGGTCCAAAAGAAAGACCGCATCGACTGGCGGAACAGATGGCAACTTGGAATAATCTACCGATCAAGAATTAGCATTGACGCAGATCTGCGATGGCGAGATACACACATTCAACTGGCTGCAGACTAACTTTCTCGCGAAAGATGCCCAGGTGGTACACTGGCGCTGCACTGCGCATCCGTGAATAGATCACAAAGATGGTGAGAGATCATGTGTCCCGGTACGGGCATCCTAGGTTTACGTACGGGAAGAGCTTCAATAGAGCATCCGCCATACCCAAGCCAGCCCTGAGAATCGGTGTCAGGCCGATCCGCGGTTTGATGACGGTCCCTGTGAACGGTCCAATGGGAGTGTGCTATCATCGAAGACCATCAGGACACAAGGTACGGCAGGAACAGCACGGTAGTCACCCCATCGAACGATTCCTCCTCTAGATCTCTTGAGGCCTCGACTCCCAATACAAAGCTGATATCATGGATACCCTGCGCATCCCTCAGCTGGTGATATCGTCTGCTGTAGGACAACCTACCTCGCGAAAATCCTTGGGATTGGTCGTCGCCAGCCGGAGTTGCGACAACCGTGCATTGACGATAGGATGTGATAGGACATGTCGCCTTCCTTGCATCGTGATACAGAGATCCGAACCCGAACAACCTCCCAAAATTCCTACTATATTAGGCGACAACATACTGGCTCATCGCCTCTTGTACTCGCACGACTTCAAAACGCGACCACCAGACACAAGTATTGACCACTCCTTCTCTGAAATCGCCGCTCTCGCTATCTTTTTGAATTGAAACAGTATAAAGTGACTGTTGCGATCGTTCTGTGAATGATGTCACTCATTGGCAACCGATAGGGTAAGCAACAGCTACCTTTTTCTGAAGCTTGAAACCAACGGAATTGATCAACGAGATGAACTTGTCCACACTCGTAAAGCGGCTTGCAACCTCAGCAATCAGCAACTCACCCCTACAGACTCTGTAAGTGTCCAAATTTACCAAGATGGTTGTGATGCGCACCCCGGTCGAAGGATTCTCCAAGCCTCACGTATGCATTTCGGCCAGTTGGTACTCATAAGGCTGAGCGCACAAACAACGACATCAACGACCTGAGCCTCGCCATAGGCGGTCTCTGCGGTCTGTGACTCAGATCCCGGTAGTGGCACATGAGAACAAATGTCTGCCTCGATTACATAGGTCCCATCAGAAACCAAGTCGAATGATAAGATAACCAAGTTCTTCGAAAGGAGAGCCTGGGCAAGTGCAGCATCGCCGCATCCCAAGTCTGCGATCACTGTTTTGGCCGGATACGATGATAACTCGGAAATGTAATACGAGACTGGATTTGATGGCCAAGATTGTACTTGACGTCTGAAGCCAACATGATACTGCATCTGAGTGAGCTCGTGCCAAGGTCGTACTCGTTTATACTGACGTCTTGAAATATATTGGGGTCTTCCTTCATCATCTTGACTGCTTCAACGCTACTTGACTTGTACAAGGTTTCATTTAATAGTCTAGGTCGTCGAACAGGTCAACCTAGCGGGTCTGGAGAGGCAAGGGCAAACCTAAAACGAGCCCCATCCAAACTCTTTTTAAAACTTTGTTGCAGTGAGGTTAGACCGGTCGTGTCCTGAACAACGGTAGAATGTTCAGATGTGCTGGTGGGCTGAACTACTTGCTTCGATTTTTGCTTCTTTACATTCTTCCTTGGTGAGACGGCTTTGCTAGAGGTGGCGGATGGGTCAACCACGGGAGCTGGGGCGGTTGACTGGTTACGCGGTTTTCCTGGAGGCTTTGGACGCTGATCACGATGAGAAGGCTGGGGTGTCGGCCTGGTTTTTCTCTTTTTCTTCGGTGCTGTGTCGTCTCCAGCCCCAAGAGAATCTATCAGCTTGTCGAAGTTGGTCTGGGCAGTGCGGAGTAGATCCTGCTCTTCTGAACTAGCGGTGCGCTTGCGCTTCCTCGACTGGTGTTGTGTAGAGACTGGGGCAGATGGCACAGACCAGCCGGGAACGTCGAACAAGGCTGGCATTGATGGTTTTGGTCCAAGCGACGAGTCCGCGACTTGTACTTGGCTGCTGTTTTCCACACATCCGATAATGAACACCTCTCACCAAGATCATCGATAGCACGCCAATGCGGACGTCGCGTTTTTTTTACAGCTTTACAGCAACAATCGCATGAATCTCGCACGCTCCATCATGCATCGTGTCATATGGCAGGTATAAAGGGACCCGCACACGCTCCCTCTTTCAAATTGCGCTCTCAGCGAGGAACATAATGGACCTGGCAAGTTCAGGACAGAAGAAACACAAAATGGGCAAGTCCCAAGCATCGTCCACTTCTCACAATACCATCCGTCCTGTATTGGATCCTCACCAGTCCAATTCTCAGGTATTTGCACCTCGAAATGATCGACCATGCACCTCTGATTCAATTGCAGAACGGGAACACCTCCTCGATTCCTGCGAGTCTCAACGTCGGCGGGGATCCAGGGTCTAGACCAACCAGGTCTTCTCCGACTGAGACGCCAATGGTGTGGATGACTCTCCTCATGCTCGCCTTTTTATATCGCTGAGTTGATCCAGCCCTTGGTCTCCTCCACTTCGAATTCAGCAATGGCCATTCCAAAGCGTACTGCACTCCATCCTCCCTCATGTGTGCGTCCCCTTGTTGTTAGCCATGACTCAGCTGGCTGACGGGCTGGTTGGATAATGTATTTCATTGGCCGTGTTAATTCCAGAACTCAGAAAACCACGTCAATGGCACGTCTCAACCTACACCAGATCCAGCGCCTATCTATGTGCGTATTGGAAACGCTGACGTGGAATGTATCTTTTAACATACACGTTTCAGGAAGAGCTTGCACTGCTTCATGACAGCGCGAACGATGCCAAGGGCCGTAGTAGAGACCACGAACTACGAACTGCGCCCATAGTCACCCGTGATGCTTACGTCGCCGCGGGATACCGTGATAACATGACACAATATGGTGTCCTTGGCCGTGCATTGCATATATTGTATGTCGGTACAGCATTCCTAATTCTTGCCTAGTTCATCACACTTTCTGTAGCAATAGATCTCAGGCGTACTCCCCTGCAGACCCACGGCTTTATATCAATACAGTGAGAACAATTTCCACCTGTCTTTGGGAAACTCAACTTCTTTCGGATCACAGAATGCGCCATTTTCCGCAGTCGTCTGCGGAGTTCAAGGATCGGGAAAATCTCATACTGTTTCAATCTTGCTGGAGAGCATGTTTATTCCCAACTTGCGTCCTCTAGGCTTCCTGCAAAAACCTCTTTCGGGTCTCGTCCTTCACTTTGGCGAAGGCGGACCCGGTGCCAGGCCGTGTGAAGCCGCCTGGGTGGCCTTGTCCGACCTACCCGCAGTGCACACTCCTAAAGTCAAGGTCTATGTATCGCGGTCGTCGCTCAAGACCATGACGGCTGTTTATGCCCCTCTTGGGGAGCAAGTCACGGTCGAACCGCTTCTTCTCAAAAAGGATGAGCTTGATGCGCAAGCGTTCCTTTCAATGATGGCAGTTGGTTCATCCGAGTCCGCTCCACTTTACATTCAGGGTATCCTTGTAAGTAAAGATTTTTCGTTCCGTTTTCCAGTGGGATTGATGAATTCAGTCGATTCTTCGTGATCTTGGCGAAGACTTTTGCTATGACGAATTTATGAAACGTTTAGACGACAAGAAAGAGTCGTTCAACCTAGCCCAACTCACTGGTTTAGAGCAACGCATGGCCTTGCTGACATCTTTTTTGGATACCCGCCCTCGCTCCACTCCGCAAAGCAATCGGTTTGTAGCTGGACAGGTCACCATCGTTGACCTTTCCGATCCTTTCATTGATCCCGGTTCGGCATGCGGATTATTCGAGATCATCACTCGCCTATTTGTCAGGGCAGAAGTCGGTACTGGAAAGGTGCTCGTTGTGGATGAAGCTCACAAGGTGACTCGTCTTGTAGGATCCGTACGCATCGTTCCATAAACCCTCTCCGTCTCTAGTACCTCTCTCCACACAAGTCCGTATCCGGACTCACAAAATGTTTGTTGACGCTGGCACGCGAACAACGTCATCTAGCGATGCGCTTGATCATCAGCACGCAAGGCAACCCGTTTCTCTTTCCCGATCCAAGTTCTCTGTTTCTGACGTTTCGTTTCTAGAACCAACTGTTGTTCCCCCGGTTCTTCTCGATCTCTGTACTGTCGCTATATTGCATCGATTCTCATCTCCATCTTGGTGGGAACATTTGGCGAAGCACGTATCCGCCGACATCTCTACAGAAGACGCGTTTGATCGTGTGGTCAGACTAGAGGTGAGACCCCATGAACGGGGAGACTCTCTGGCGCTCATTCGACAACTTCATACAGACTGGTGAGGCTATTGTGCTTGCACCATCCGGCTTTGGTGTATTTCCAGATGGACCGCAAGCATCTACCGCTCAAGGCACTCAGAGGACCGTCCTCCCGAACCAAATCCCAAAGTTGAACCAGTTCGGAAGGCGATATATATTAATGAAGACGCGTCGTCGAGTCACAAAAGACGGGGGTGCTTCTCTACTCGTTGTGGACGAATGAACCTACGACATGTTTCCGTATCATGTACCGTGATATCGATGGTTCCAGTGTAAAGTGGAGAGTGAGCAGAGTCTAGTGTGATCTAACACCGTACATCGTAATGTATACGCGAGATATGTAGTCTATGTAGGCACAACGGTTATCAGTGGAAAATACAGTGCGTGGGGCAAGTCCTTCGCCATATTATACGCACAGTTATGTTATTCCATGTGGAAGAGTACAACATGCAAATGAGATAGATGTGCATCGGAAAGGCATGAAACCTATCTGGTGGGCTTCAGAGTGGTCCAAGAAGTGTGATGACAATCGCATAGGTTGCCGGGAATGGCCGCTGGGTGGTACAGTAAAATAATAGATCCGAAGGGTCACCAGCTTGGATGATGACCATTTGAACAGTGGTGCGGCGAGCGCTCTACTCAACACGCATCGGGCTTCCTGGAGGGATATTATGCGCTAACGGATTCGGGACTTTCGGTTCCGCCTTCTTGTTACGGCGGCCGAGGAGCGTTGCATTATCCATGTCCAACTCAAACCCCTTCGGACCACCTGTGCGGCGGCCGCGGTCGCGGGGACCAGCTCGTCCGTCCCATAGGTCCTTTTCCGGGACTATATTGACGATTGCAGGAACAGCAGACAATTCCGCGTTCCGTGCTGCAACTACCTTCGTGTCCACTGGAGTTTCTTGTCCTCGGCGGTGGCGAGCTTCATTGATTATACCTTCATCATCCGCATCCCCGTCCTCATCATCCTCATTTAGCCCATGTAAAAATCCTCTTGCTCCAGCACCGCCCCGTCCGTTGTAAGCGCGACGACGTGCGCCTTCTTCTTCCATGCGATGCACCGCGTACGTGATATCGAAGGCTTCTTTCAACGTAGCCAGTCCAGGGGAGCGCGCCGATTCAATTCCACCATGTGCAGCGGTCAAGAGGGGCGAGTCAAGTGGTGGTGTTCGAGGATAAGTATTCGGGGTCGGTGGAGGTAGTGGGACTGAAGCTGTGCTACACCAGGGATGTGCCAGGAATTCATCTATGGTATAACGTTGAGCTGGATCCACACAAAGCAGGTGCTCTATGATGTCCTTCGCTAGAGATACGTGAGAACGAACATTGCCTGAATGAAAACAGGAAGATACCTGGATTACTGATATGATCCCAGAAGGGGCTCAAGAACGTATAATACCCTCGTGCAACTTTTTCGGTCAGAACATTGATGCTCTCATCGTAAAAGGGAGGGAATCCGCAAAGGAGCGTGTAGAGAACGCAACCAAGCGCCCACATGTCGACGCTTTTAGAATAACGTTCATCCTTGACGATTTCAGGAGCGGTATAGCCAACAGTCCCGCATGGCGTCATGGTCTCCTCGTTCCATACTACTTTTGATAAGCCAAAGTCAGCGATCTTGACTCGACCGATGCCACCACCACCGATTCCGGGTATAAATTCACCCTCATCTTCCTTGTCCTCGTCGTACGGACGTCGTATGAAAACCTTGGAGGGAATTATGGGTATTCGTTCAAAGAGCAGATTCTCTGGCTTGATGTCCCTGTCCAAGCCGGAAAGATTGATGATGAGAAAGACGTCACTAGTTCCTGGAGAGGCTCACCGATGAACCACCCCGCGCTCCTCGTGCAGGTATCGAATGCCCTGGGCAACTTGAAGGATGACGTGCCTTGCAAGATTTTCGCTGAAGTAAGTGAGCTTAACTATCTGATGAAACAGTTCCCCTCCCTCCATGACTAGAAATACACGTGAGCCAAGCTGCCAAACCAACGAGTCACAATTACTTACGTTCGAGTACGAGAAAATAGTAATCCGGCGATTCGGAAAACGAGATCAACTTGACTATTGATGGGTGATTCATACCACGCATTATTTGGACCTCTATAAGCTATTGAGGGTTCGTTGTCATCTCCGGCAGGTTGGACGTACCTTTGAGAATATTTGCACGCTTGAGGTAAAGAAATGATTGTCAGTTGCACAGTATCGGATTTGGAACAAAAAGTAAGGATGTCACCTCTGTGACGCGCGGCTTTTTCTTAAAGTGAGGGCTGAGGTATTTTTCGCCGGCCTTACAGAGGGACGATATGGTGGATAGATGACATGCGCGTAGGCGGGGACCAAGGGAAATAAGGGAAAGGGTAGGGTAATATGAACTACTGGAGGACGACTTCTGGCATGGGCACTTACCTGTGATGCATTCAGTTCGTGCTTTCGAACCACCTTGACTGAGTAACATATTTAGGCAAGGGTGACTTGATACTAGAGCACATATACCCACCAGCTACTTTTTCGCCTGTCGAAAGATCGATCGCCTTGTAGACGTTTGAGAAAGCCCCACTGAAACGGCGATGTTATCTTATGATCGGACATGTATATAGTATATACTGACTCTCCCATCTGTGATACGAGCTTAAAGTTTTCTAGTCCCTTGTATGTGGGCATGTTTGATTTCGGAGTGCGACCATCCGATGTAACGACCATCTCTTCTTTTGTGTCGGCTTCAGGAGAAGGGTGAGAAGATGCGGATTGCTCTGTAGATGGTATCGCGGGCTCCGGAGGTTGGGGTGGTTTGGTGATGTTCTGAGATGGCTGCGACGGTGGGGGTTTTGAATCTTCCTGAGGGTCTGAGTCGGGCTGACGATGGTGTTTGCGGATGAGATCTAACAACGTGGGGGTCGGAGTTAAGATTGGGTCTCTCAAAATAGGTGAACGGCAGACACACTCTTGAAGGCGGTAACCACGGCTGGCATCGTCACTGTCGACGGCGACGAGGATGGAGAAGGTTGAGGTGAGAGGGAGGAAGAAAGCTGGAGTGATGTATGCACTGCAGGACCTTTTTGTCATCGCGGCCTGTTGAAGCTCCGCCCTCTGACGTCATAACAGCGGTCTGATACTTACCTCTAGATCTATGCCCTTTTGGGGGTTGACATAACTATCAAACATAGAATAATAATACATGGATGGATCAACGCTAGCCTGCTATTCGATCTCTTGGTGGAGTATGCACCAGTAGCATGTTTTGCACAGGTGTGTACCCCACCAAACTCACCGTGCTTTGCTTGTGTCTGAGCACCGGGATCTCGCGCGCACCCACTCTGGGCGTCCCCTGGCCTGGATGACCTTGGACCCCTAACGAACCAACCACGTCGATCCTCGAGGCCGCCTCTCGCCTGCCTCCTGGATCATGCCACTCTTCATCATGCACCACCGGCTCGCTTGTTTCATTTGGGCTACGAGCAATAACGAATACTCCTGCAAATGTAGCCGCACAGCCATAGAGGAATGTCAACATTTCGTGGAACGAGGCTCGCCGGAAGTCGCCATAAAGGACCGCAGATCCGACGACAGCAGACAACGTGAAAAGTACAAATTGAGTCGGAATAACGATTTTGGAATCAAAACGTTTCAGCGCTCGGTTCAGATATCGAATCTGAAGGATGCCTGTGACGACAAGTACCTATAAAATGCGATCAGTTCAAGGTCCACACGGAGTGATTAGACTAACTGCTAGGATGGGGTACGTGATCCATTCGGTCATCATTTTCACCCATTCCTTTGTCAAAAGTGTGGAGATGGCCTTGGTCGCCAGCACAGTAAAACCACCTGCCCAGAGAATTAGCCCGTGATCAGATCGTGCGAGTTCTAGATGCCCTACCAAAGAGAGCACATAGGCCAACGTCGATCACAACCACACGCTTCCCCATGCTGCCTTCACTCAGACCACCTAGAATGACAGCAGATACCACGTATACAATTGAGAATATCACAAAGGGACGTTGTGTTATTGCTTCGACCAGAGCTTCCGGTGTCAACACGGGTGGTGGACCTTCCGACGGTGAAGAGGATAATACCACCGTTGTTGCTCCGATGATGGCAAGGAGGATTCCGAATACGTCACGCTGCGTGCGATGGTCAGGGCCCCACTCCTGGGTCGCACTAAATGCACTGTACCGGGCGGAATCGTTCATTTAGAAGCAAAGGTGCGAAGAAGCAATTTGCAACTAATGCAAACTAGAAAGTTGATTGAGGAGACGAACATATCAAAAGAGTGACTCAAGCATCTTACTGTCCCAAGTGGCGCGACGACCGACGCAGGTGCGAACGCGTAAGAAATAAAGTTACCAGTTTCACCAATGTTCATCAGAACAAAGCCACACCACCTACACGGACAAGTGGGGTCAAGGATGGGTCAAAGATTCCAGAGTTTGGGATAACAAACCAAAGTTTAGAACGTAGGTAATCACTCTCTTTTCCGTCTTCTTTAGTCGTGTTCCTGGAAGAGACTTTGCCATTGTCACGATGGTTTTTCCGGGTGCTTCGTTGGGGAAAGACATCACCGACTAGCAGGGTTGAGCTATTTGCGCCAGCACTTGACGAATCCGAAGAAGCATCGCCCCCAAGCACCAACCGCAGCGGCAGAAAGTGAGAGACAAAGGGTTCTTTTCGCTGACGCCGTCTGGACCGCGCTGCATTACTACTTTTCCGACTTCTGGAGTCATCTCCATTGACAGGAACACTGTACTGAGCCAAGCCATATGACGATGACGGGGACTGGGTGGGCGATCGTTTAGGAATGAGCGGCTGCGTCTCGAACTGGTGGTCCTCTTCCAATGCCTGCTGCGCTGCACCGAAACGACCGACCGATTCTTGGTGGGTGATGGGCCGCGCGTTCACGTCCTGTCCTGGTGGTCTGCCCTCCCTCTCTAGGTCTGGTAAGCTGTTTTGACGCCCGTGGTCGAGTCTTAGATGGGCGAGTTTTTGGAGGTTAAGGGCCAAAGAAATCAGTACATTTCCAGCGATGGATACGCTGATACCGACGACAGTCTGGAGGGTGAGGTGGGGTAGGACGATTCTAGGATCGTCCGGGGATGTCGAGGACATCAAGTAGTGAAGTGAAGGCTACGCGCCAAAGCGATTTCGAAGTCGCGGTGCGTTATATGAGTGCAATCCTATTATGGAAGGTTTTTCTCGCGTATAAGGTTGCCGTCTTCTGCTAGGTCAAGTACACCACTCATGCGCGCACAACACACTACACATTCGTTTCCCGCCTTCCCTGTTTATTCATGTGCATTCATTACAGATGACCAAGTCCTCGTCGGTGCTGGAGGTGGTGCTTCGAGGACAGGAATAAAGAATAAATTGGTACGCCTGCTGCACGTCAGATGCACTCATTCACCCACTTCGACTAGAGACTATTCCGTGTATCTGATGACAGACAGTTGCACGTTCTCAGCGAGCTGGAGCTTGAAAAGGACGAGGATGCACCAATGAGCATGGCTGCACATCCCCAGGTATCACACATTCAGCGCCGCTGCGCACTCACAGTAATCCATGATTGCAGACTAGGACTTTTGTGTGTGGCATAAACAGTAGTGCGAAAAAGTTGGAAAGGGGCGAGAATGAGAACTGTAGAAAGTTCTCGGTGGGCACAGACGAGTACAAGTACCTTTCCAACCTACCCACTGTTCACCGTTAACCTAGTCCCCAAGGTTCGCACAGCTTGCGACTTGCAGCACGCTCACCTCTGGCAGCCTGGACGATTATCAGGTTCGTGTCATCATTACCTCAGACAACATCATACCAACCCGACGTTAGCGCGTGACCGTCCTCTCGCCGAACGGCAGATATCTAATTGTTGCTGGCGCTCATGATGTAACACGTTCCTCTTATGCTTTACAATCACTCTCAACTGAACACTTCAGTTCGCTCTCCTCGATTATGATACCCTTTCACCTGTGACTCCCTCAGTATCCACCGCAGGAGAAATATACGATGCCGTTTTCTCTTCATCACACGTACGTCACCTCCCCTTCCGTCCTTCTAGCCTGTTTGGAAACTCTATCATTCCAGTTCTTCCTCACTACTACTTCGAAAATTCTGGTATATGTTCTCCCTACCCATGTGAATGGCGAGAAACACAATAGTGCAGCAAAGGATGGAGTCCCGTCGGAGTATTCTCGGCTTGACATAATTAAAACTCTCGAATTGCCCGCAATACCCGGTGTCCCTTCTGGATCGAACATCACGTTTCGCGCTGCACGGTGAGCCCGCATGTTCAACCCGCGCCATTCTAGTCATCGTTTCTGTAGATTGCACCCCGCCTGCAGGGACACGTTATATGCCGTGGTAAATGTTACCCTGCCTCGTGTTAAACATGCAAAACTTGCCAAGAAGCGGGCGTATATTCTGAAGTGGAGAATCATCGAAAGTGATGGTTCCTTTGACGCCTGCCTAGAAACAACGCGGAAAATATGTGACGGTAACCTTACGTGCTTTGATGTAAGGTGCGTTTACTGCTGTAACACGTGTAGTCCAGCAGGCAAAGTGAAATTTCGTAGCTCGGATGGCAGGTTACTTGCGTTCGGTGCTTCTGACTACAGTCTCGGCGTGTTGGATTCAAATACTTTGACAGTGAGCTAGACCGCACCTCATGCACTTACGACATTAACTTGCCGACCATTAGCCACTGTTGTCCATTTTGAAAGCACACGAGTTCCCAATTACTACCATTCGATTCAGTCCCACCTCGAAGCTGCTCGTGTCAGGTAGTGTTGACAGCTCGATACGCGTGGTCAGTATTCCTGAAGACGTCAGGAGTCAATGTTAGTTCCATTCCCTTCTACCTTTTCCTGTGTTGACCTCGTGTTGCTTTACAGCATGGAACACCGTCATCTTTATTGTAATTGCTGTACTAGTCATCATTATCGCTATTCTGATGCGGCAGTAACTTATGTCAACCATTGCCAGCACGCACTTGGCTGCGAGCAGCTCTATGACTTAGCTTTGGGTTCATCCCGTCATTCGTTGTATTTATGATCCCTATCGTCCTAAACTACACCCAGGTAGTAGACGTTTGTCGATACTTTTTGTCGAGCATGATTAGTCGTAATCCTCCTCTTCCACCAGTTTCCGCTTGACACCACTGGAAGGTGTGCTGGTTGTCTGTACTTCCTCCATCGCCTCGTCCGCGTTACTTTCGTCGTCGTCGTCATCCCCCCCTCCTCCAAACAAGTCTGCTTCTTCACCATTATCGCTACCTTCTTCTGGTGCTTCACCCGCTATGATTGGCGCAGGCGTCCCTCCCATCTCGACATCTGTTGGGGTTATCGGCGCATTCGTAACCGGAATCGCGGCAGGCTCCATGTCCGCATCATCCTCCTCGTCTTCTTGTGGCGCAGGCACCCCCTCTTCTTCATCGTCCTCTATCTCTTCTACTTCTTCGTCGTACAGCTTGACGGTCGGCGGAGGCTTGTTCGGTACGAGGTCAAAGTTGACAGACGTTAACGTTTCCAAGGAAGGTGGTAACCGCACGCCAAAGACTTCTGGGACTGCAGGGAGGGGCGTCGCGTTCGTTTGTGAGGCAAGGGTCATTAGATACTAGGGGGAACCGTGCAGCAGCGCAGCATGGAGTGAGCGCGATCCACTTGTACAGAGGTGGGGATACAGATACACACCTCCTTTGGTACGCGGCCACCAAATTCCCATCCGACACGGGCCTGGACCGCCAACACGATGTCGTCCATCTCGATTTTGGACCCGCCGGAACGTCCAGCGTGTTCTGCGTACACTTGTGCGTCTGAAAGAACTTGGGTCGTGTAGCGGTGCGCGAGCTCGAGGAGCTGATGGAGAACACCCGGTTGGGCATCTTGAACCGTGGGGGTCGATGCGAGGAGAAGAGCAATTGCCCTGGCTGTGGGCGGAAGAGTTTCAGAGGGTGCTTGGGCGCCTTGAGGTCGGGACATGTGCTGTCAGTATTGCAACCTAATTACGGGTACACTATCAAAAGGCCGTCAGCCAGACATAAACTATTACAGTCATGGGTAGTACGACACCATCAACAAAGAAGAAATACACAACACACTAGGGAACGAAGTTGATAAAGATCTAGAATATAGCCGAAATCTCCATCCGCGCAGACATATCCAGTATTATCAGCGCATCAATCAGCATATAAAACGTGTTTTTCTGCGCTCTCTAGCCAGTCGCGCAGGTCATAGTCACTTTCGAGTCCTACGAACTCGTGGTGGACACTATCGCGGTATCGCAAGCTGGATATGCTTGTGCCGAGGCGAGTTTGGACCTTACTCATGAGCTCCGAGTGCGTCACCTTGGGATGGACACGGATCGCGATCAAGTCATCAGTGACACGGTCGAAAATCTTGATCTTGACAAAGGCAATCTGCGGATTGCCCGCAGACATGGGAGGTGCACTCAAATTAGTAGTGGCTGAGGAGTGTGACCGAGAGCGGGATGTGAGGGATGGTTGCGACGAACGCAGCGATGACGGTGATGGGGTAGTATAGTCAGGCCAGTGACTATTCGAGGCATTTGATCCATGTGATGTCCGAGAAACATTCGTGTAACCGTTTGATCGTTCACGATGAGGAGACGACATTTCTCCGTTTCGATAAACGTGCGAATCTACTTGACGGATAGAGGTGAGCGTATCGGATCGTTGGTGGACAGGACCGCTCGCTCTTGAATAGGATTGCGTCGGGGGAGTGTGATCTTCTCCATAATCCGAACCGTCACTATGATCATCTCGGTCGGCTAATTTCATCTCGCCAAGCGTATCGCGTACTTCCTCTTCGAACTCACGTGTGACCGGATCTCCACGTGCTACGCCCGCGACGCCGTTGTCCCCGCCATCGGAAAATAGTGCGCTAATTTCGTCATACCGCGGATCGATGTCGTTCTCTACGTCACCGGGTTTTACAGAGAGGAAGTTGCGAATGAGTTGGTGCTCCAAGATGTAGGAGGCCCCAACGGAATTCAAGTCGCAAAGCTTGCGGATGTACTGGTCCAGCTCGACCCGTCGGACGGCGGTAACTTCATCGTCGACCTTTTCTGCAGGACCAGGCATAAAGGGGAGAATGCGATTTGAGCCGGGTTCACGACCAGCCTCTTGAGGGAAAGCTTCGAGAAGGCTGACCTGAAAACTATAAAAGTCGTTGTAGGGTCTAAAGAGGACGAGTTGTTTGGCATTTGGCAGGACGTGGGGATCGTGGGGATCATAGGGCTGAAATATGGCATCAATCCGGAACCAGTACTCATCCATTTCGTAATGGAAGGAGACGACCTCTGCAGAGAGGAGAATGCCGTCTGGCAAGGGGTTTGGAGAAGGGGGGCGGGGAGGGGCGATAGGGTTGGGAAGGGGAGTGGTGGATTGGGTGTAAGGGGCGTTTGGGAGTGAGGGATCGCCGTCGTCGATGACACCGAGAGGGATGCTGTTCTGTTTGTAGTTGATCATCGCTTTCTTCCAATCCTCGACCTTTGGGAGGTCACCACGATCCATGAGAGCATCGACATCGTCGATCGGGAGATTGGATGCGGGGTCACGGAGTTGGACAAATGAAGCCGGAATTAAACCGGGGCGGCCGAGTCTGCCGATGGGTTTAGCGACGAACCACTCACGATTGGATTGGGCGACAACTGAGACTGGATCACCGGCTTTTGCATCGAGTTCGTCGGGACGTTCTGCAGAGAAATCGTGAAGGACGACGGCATAAAATACGCGCGTTTTTGGGGTCCTAGGAGGGACGAGGGGTGAAGAAGGGGTGTTTGGGTGAATGGTGGAGGCGCGGATACTGGAGGAAAAGGGTATGAGAGGATGGGGGATGGAGAGAAAGACAAGACTGACGCGGAAGTGCCCTTGAGGAACTCCTCGAACATATTCTTTGGTACGAGACCGCGTGCGCCGGTGACGGGGTTGTGGGCCTCATAGTATGGAGTGTCGGAGTCGGGATCGCTGGTTACGTAGAAGAAGTCGCCCTTTTGAAAGGGGAGATGGTTTGGATGAGCGGGGGATGAGGAGGAAATGGCGCGGATGACTTTGTGTGGTGGGAGGGATGATGAGGGTGATTTCGTAGGGCGAGGAAGTGGAATGGGAGTAGATATTTGGAGGCGAGCTGTGCGGGACTTGCGTAGTGACTTCATCGTGGAGAAGAAAAGATCTTGTCTATGATTATGTAACATACAATAACTCTTCTCTACTCGACGACCATGGCGGCGAGAAAACTACAGAGTTCGTTCGTACTCATCACCAACTTACATTCGCTCACACCCACACAGCCGAAATAGACCGCACGCTCAAAAAAGTCGCAGAGGGCGTCGAACTCTTCGAGAGCATCTACGACAAGATGCAGGCGTCCACTAACCAGACACAGAAGGAGAAACTCGAGACAGACCTCAAGACTCAGATAAAGAAGCTTCAGCGCCTTCGCGACCAGATCAAGACGTGGGTCGCGAGCAATGACATCAAGGACAAGTCTCTTTTACTCGAGAACAGGAGACTCATCGAGACCGTACGTCCCCTCGCCTCCGTCTGCTGCTGCCTTCTGTCTGACCCTTGCACGTGCAGCAAATGGAAAAATTCAAAGCCTGCGAAAAAGAAATGAAAACAAAGGCATTTTCCAAAGAGGGCTTGACACAGTCTGCCAAACTCGACCCAAAGGCACAGGAGAAACTAGAGGTCACCGCCTGGTTACAGCAGTCGGTAGAAGACCTCACTCTTCAAGTAGAACAATCAGAAGCAGAGATCGAGTCCCTACAAGGTGGTGGCAAGAAGCGTGGAAAAGGTCAATCATCAACAGCAGGTCGTTTGGATGATCTCGAGCATCTCAACGAACGTCGAAAGTGGCACATCAGTCGTCTGGAACTCATCCTTCGCTTGCTCGACAACGGCTCCCTCTCCACTGACCGCGTTCTTGCTCTCAAGGAGGACGTGACATATTTTGTCGAGAGCAACACCGTGTGTTCTCCGATCCAGCCGTGCAGATTGATTCTCATCCACTACACTAGGAGGAGGACTTTGACGAAGATATGGGCCTTTATGATGACCTCCGCCTCGAGGAAGAGGAAGAGAAATTCGGTCTAGCCAATGACGATAATGATGGTAGCGATGATTCTGACGCACAGAGTGAAGGTATGTTCCCACTTCTACTTCTGCCCTAGCCCTCCCAACTTGGCAATAGAGCCACCCCAGCGTTCGTCCAAAAAACACGATAAAGACGAAGACAGCGTCGCAAGCGGCAGCAAACGAGACGACAGTCCCATTCAGAAGAAACCCGGGGTCGGTTTGCAACTACGGAGTGAGTTTTGGGTCACTCGTGTGGCCCTTTGTCTAATGACAATGTCCAGAGACCTCACTAGCAACAGAGCGTAAGCTTTTCCTTCGTGTCGCATTCGTGTCCGAAATAATCCACGGATTCAGCGAAACCACCACCAAATCCCAATTTTGCACAACAGCCAATGTCCAGCATATTGAAAGCAGGTTTACCTCCAGTCCCTCGTCCGCCAGCAACGTTACCTCCCATCCGATACGCTGCCGCAGCCGCAGCCGCAGTTTCGTCTACCTCTCCAGCGACAATAATACCGTCAACCCCAACAACACAAGCAGGATCAAGCGCACCGACGACTTCCGCGCCAGTACCGTTAACAGCGCCGTCGATAGTATCTTCGCTATCACAGAACATGCAAGAATCACAACTGCTGTCATCGCCAAGTCTCACTCACCCTTCAGTAACTAGCCCCATGTTATCGTCTGCCTCTGCATCGCATCAACCAGATGGATCTTTTTACTCGGGTCAAGACTCTCCCGCAATATCAGAGGCAGTTCCGAGCTCTGTGAGTGGCCCAGCCGCATCCTCGTCTCCACAACGTACCACACTCCCCAGAGGTACGCTACTCAATTCCACGTATTGGATATACTTAGGTAAGAGCATTGACAGAGCCCGTAACGTCACCTATACTGGCAAGGGCTACTTCCCCTGCTGTCTCAGTACGTTTTTCGTTAATCACCTTCTCGGAATGAACGCAATTTAACGTATGTGTGTAAACAGCAAGTCGTGTCCATAGAGGCTCAACAGCCTCAAGCCAATGGCACAGCATCGATAACCCAGTCCACTGTACCACAACCTGCTCCAGTCGGGCCTTCTCCCATTCCTCGGCAAGTTCAACCACCACCCACCCCTGGGGCTTCAGCATCTACGAGCACACCTTCGCAGCCACCTATATATCCACCCGGCGTCAAAGCCCCGCTTTCTACCGACCAACAATCGACTTCCCAGGAACAATCTAACGCAGGAATGCTTAGACCGCCTTCAGTCAACCACGCTCCACAAGCCTCGAGTCGACCTGCCACAACTACGTTCCCGGGGTCCCTGTCAGATCTTGTTGCATCCTTTGAGACGGTTAAGCAGAAGGGTAAGTGACAATCACAAGCTTGCTTGGTTGTACGCTTCATCTAGATCGTCCATAGCTCCTCATCGTATGAATAACCTGGGAGAAGTCCACAAGCTTTTGGAGGGTGGTTACACGCATGCTCCCCAGCCTGTTGATACAGAGAAGTAAGATGGAATGTTGTGAGGTGGTGTGTCATTCACGCAATTCAATCTAGGCCAAAGTATTACGTCCCTCGACACCCTTTCAACACGCCCTCGTTTTACCCTCAGACTCCGCATCCTGTGCTGAGCTCGCCTGCTCTATTCTCCCAGATTGATGTAGAGACGCTATTCTATGTCTTCTACTACCTCCCCGGGACGTATCAACAGTATGTCATTCCTCTCTTTCAGGACAATTAGTGGACTCATGCTGCTGTATAGATATCTTGCCGCCAAGGAACTGAAGCGGCAGTCATGGCGATTTCATGTCAAATACTTGACGTGGTTCCAGCGACACTCGGAACCCCAGGCTATCACCGAGGAGTACGAACAAGGAGTATATGTCTACTTTGACTGGGAGGGCTCATGGTGTCAGCGCAAGAAGAGCGATTTCCGCTTTGAATACCGTTATCTCTCGGAGGACTAAGTTTTCCCTTGATCCCGTTTTTATTCCACTTGTTCTGCCCGCTTCCGGTGCTCAATGTAATTTTTACCGCAACGTATTAATTATAGTCATTGCCACATTGCTTGTTGGTCACCGTTACTCTAGTGAATAAGCATGCAATGCTAAAGATGTAGTATTAGATTATTCGAGTACAACTACTGCGCCGAGAGCTTCAAAGGTCGACTTTAGTTTATCCGCGTCTTCTTTCGAGAGATTCTCTTTGAGGACTTTTGGGACAGACTCGACAAACTTTTTCGCCTGCGAGCAAAAAAAAGGTACAGTCAAACCAATTCAATATCGTAATGATAGTACTCACATCGATGAGAGTGAGGTTGGGTACCAGGGCCTTTACCTCGCGAATGATTTTGGGTTTGGCCGTGGCATCAAACGATTTCAGCATGACATTGAATATCGTCTTCTCCTTGGGTTTCTCCTGCAAAGGTATCAAGTTGCACACCACTGCAAGTATCGGTGTCTATTCGCTCACCTCAGCGGCGACTTCCTCCGTGGGTGCGGCAGCTGATGGCGCAGGCGCAGAAGCCGAGGGCAAAGCAATCTCTTGGATATTTAGCCGAGTCTGTGGAAATATTTAAAACAAGGTCAGAGAGCGCGCGTGGTTCCACTGAGGGGGACCAAGTTCTCGCCTTGAGCAGGGAAACGAGGTCGGCGGCTTGGAGGAGGGTGAGACCGGAGATATCGTCGACTATACTACCAATTTTCGGATCCACTGGCGGGGCGCTTGGCGGTGGGGGGGCTTCAGCTGCAGTTGCTAGCCATCTCGATCGACCGGTTCGCGAAGCCAGTCTAGAATTGACGGAGTGTAAAGATTCGGTTCAAAAGGCAAGCACGAGAGGACGCACCGTGGTAGAGACGTTGACCGGCATCGAAGAGTGTTGAGGCAGCGAGTCTACGTTGTACTGAGAATTTGCGCGGTAAAAGGTATCAGTAAAAGAGAGACTCACTGCCATATTATTGTCGTTCACTTGAAATTTGAAACGGTGGCAAGTCGCGTAGTACAATTTTGGAGGCGTTGTTGATGGTTGTTTACTGGACCCACAGAAATCAACTCCTTTTCATCATGTACTAGCCCACACGGCTTTGTATTTCAGTGTTACTATCAAAGGCACTCATTTTCGTCTCAATCGACCGGAGGACGATCTCGTTTGGCGGGTAACTGCAATTCCAACGACAATTTTCTGACACCCCCTTTGGGTCCAGGAAAATAGCGTAACTGATCTGTGAGCTGTGAAATTGCAATTTGCTGTACGTCCAACCGTCCGACGTTGTCGCTCATGACGCCTAAACAACCCTATCGATTTTGACCCATTCGCTTTCTTTTGAAACGGGGGACGAATGTCGGCAGTTTTCCCATGTGGTTTAGGCTGAAACGTTTCCTATGATAGGTAAAAATTTCCTGAACACAAACTGGCGTAATGCTGGCATGTGATGCGAATGAAACCGATGCTGACACTGCCATGGACAGATAGTGTCCACGAAAGCGAGCATGAAGAAATATTTACAAGTATCTTCGATCAATCAAGCTTTCTTCCAGTGAAACGCAATTGCCATGAGGTGAGAAATTCTGGGTCGTATGGGGACTGGAGCAAGGCTTGATGCCTGTTGATTAGCTTTTAGTCATGGAGCTATTCCTGGATATCTTCAGGAAAAGGTCATGATGTGAATATTAATAGGGCGTTGAAAAAAAAAAAAAGGCCCTACAAGTTGTACCTTGATCATATTGGAGACTTGCAATTGACATGATAATGAGGGTACATGTCTGCCACCTGGTGATAATTGATAGCTGCCCTGGCATATGTCCAAGTCGTGATCAAACCCTCTTTCAGATCAGCCTGCACCATCTCGGTAACACAATGGCAACATCCGGTATGTGAGTAATCTGTCAACCGCAGCTCACAATTCTAGGTCATCCGAATCATCAGCCTCAAGTCTGTCTGTTACTTCGAGACGCTCAGGGTCACCGAAACCACAACCCGTGTAAATCGGATAGCCTCGAATCCAATACAGTCCCTGCCAGATCGCTCAAATACCCCTCCATCCCATAACTTCGCTGCCTCCCCCTTTCCTCCCTCCGTCAATGGGAATCTTGGACGATACGTATGTTCCTTCCCTCTTCCCCTCCTCTCTAGTTCTCTAACTTTCCCATTCAGGCTTGGCGCTCTCTTTATCGGCGTCATCATCGCGTCGATGTAAGTGTATGCCCCATTGTGAATACACAGATCCTCATCATCCCTTCAATAGTCTGTATGGACGTGTGTGGCCATATGGTTTCATCTCGACCTTGTATTAAACTAGTAATCACCAGTCACCTGCCTGCAAACCTGGTACTATTATGCCAGTTATCCCTCAGACCCGTGGTACCTCAAGCTTCTCGTCAGTTTACGCGATTTTCCCTCGGACTTGCTTTAACGTTGCGTCACAGGTCCTTTCCACTCTTATCTCGGACACAATCCACCAGGCACTGATCACACATCTCAGCAAGTCGAATTATCCCCTACCAGTATATGTGTACTCATCCATCCCTAGTCTACACATACACCGTCACCTACTATGGAGTGTATGAAGAGCTCAGCAAGATTGTCTGGTGAGTGCGTTCCTGCTTCGCAAAACCTCTGTCTACATTCTCCACCAGGAGTCTGATCGTAGGTTGGAATTATCCTTCGCTGACCGTTATTGACCCTGTTACATGACCAAGGTCGAAGTTTATTTCAACGTATGCGCTCGTTCGGCTCCACGGTTCCATTACTCACCACACATACCAGGGATGCACTGCGCTTGTTGTTCAGTGCTTCCTGACATGGCGCATTTACAGGCGTACGTTCCTGCTCTCCATTGATTAAGTCCCGCCATTGAGTCTCCTTCGTGACAGTCAGCAACAGGAATTTGCCCCTCATTATCTCAGTTGTGAGTAATGTATGGTTCGAGACACGCAATCTGTTTTCTGAGTTAGTTTTTCTCTAGCTGGTGTTGGTTCTTGGTGAATTCAGTAAGTTGCCTGTTTATAATCTGACTCTCCCTTCACTAAACGCGTTCTACCTAGTTTTGATCCTGAGTGGGTGACAAAGATTTTTCTCCGTAAGCATCAGTGACACCAGCGACGCCATGCAGTCTATAATGCCAGAGGGTACATACCATATTCCTTTCCGTATTCGGTGTTTTCCTGACGCATGTCCAGGATACATATGCAGACGTATGAACAGCTTAAATCTCTCAAGGTAGACTAGGTAGACGCAACCCTGCCAACAATCTTCTGACGACGCGCTCAGGGTATTTCGATGGCGGTCAATGTTATTGCTGCTGCAGGAGATCTCTACATCGCCACGTTGCTCTGTTATTTGCTGCACAGATCGCGAACTGGCTTCCGGAGGTGAATACTTCTGCACATACGGTCACTTGTATTCTGAATACCCCGTCGTCAGATCCGACACAATGATCTCCAGATTGGTACGTGTCCATACCAATGGAGTTGTTTTCGGTGAAAGATAGCGTGGTCTAGGTTGTTTTTAGCATCAACACGGGTCTTTTGACCAGGTCAGTCTCGATCTGACCGCGATACATGTTGCTGACAGTCCGACAGTCTCTGCGCCATGGGTTCACTCATATGCGTAAGCGTGTAACATACCTCGTACGCTTGCCCGTTTCTTATCGTGCAATAGATTTCTCGTTGGCCAAACACGTTCATCTACATCACTTTCTACTTCAACATTGGCAGACGTACGTGTATTGGGAAGGAGGGAACCTTTATTGATGCTTTTTCAGTGTACTCTAACTCTCTTCTTGCCACGTTGAATGCTCGCAAGAGTATGAGGGGCGAATGTCAAGAGGAAGACTTGTCGCTTTCCCTCCGAAGTTACAATGCACGAAAGACGAACACAACCGTGGTCGGAGCATCATCAGGGGTAGGTTTCTCGAAGTTGACGTGGAACGAGGACTCATCGTTTCATCAGCGCATGCCAAATAATATTTCCATCAAGATCGATACTGTACAAGAGCATAGCCAGGACGAGGTGAGTTATGTGTATGATGGGCGTGGTTATGCTTGACTGATATCCTGGCCAACAGTATTCTGCGAGTGGTGGTGACATGAAAAATACCGAAGTCGTTTAACCTGTTTGTAAAAAGACATGGGGTAGGGAACCAAAACATGCCTAGCCTGAGTTATTTATCGAAATGTGCTATTTCCATCTTCCTTTTTTTGTCTGTTTTCCTTTCCTTTCTTTTTAGGGACTGGTGCCTTGTCGCCGCTGTTGATTACTGGCTGTTATACGAATCTCAGGTAAAAACTGAGATTGGTGCCAGCGTGGTCGACGTCGATATCGAAAATGCTTTTCATACTTTTCTGCGCATGTCAAGCGTATACTGACAGGACCCCATACCCAGTGGCATCAATATATATGAGTATAGCCACGATCGCTTGTCAGCGCGACAGGTGTCGACCTCGTGTCATGACTCTGAGCAGGATGGCATTACATCGTCGACGTTCGGGCTCAGCGCTCAGTACAGTACGCAGTGCTTGGAATACTGGCAATCATTCCATCGAATGCAAACGTAGTGGATTGTCAACGCTACAGTATATACTTGGACTGTTGAGCATCATCGCCTCCTCGTCACGGTCAGCTCACTCCTCCAAAACCTGAGAGCAAGTTCTCGCATCGCTTGCTGGGACGCTCTCGATCTTGATGGTTTTATGCGGTGACACGTCACGGCATGGTTGATGGTGCGTGCGTCGATGTAAGGCCGGCACAACCAAGGTGACATCGATTTCTATGATTTTGTTGATGGAACTAGATTCGAGGAGGGAGGATTGGACACCCTGGCATTTCCCGACGGAGAGGATGTCGCCTTCGAGGGTGCAGATGCCGACGGTGGTGGAGCCGAGCTAAGAGGAGGCATCTGGAGGATTCGCTCGTGGCCAGCGCTCTGAGTTTGCGTGGTGTATAGTACCATCACGTGACACGTCCGCTCGAAACGAAAGCGGACTTGACCTTAGTAACCAATACCTCTGCAAGTCACAAGGATTAGGAAATGTAAGGCTACGTTCAGGTCTCAGGACTATGTAGTGACTGTAAATAATGTGTATACTTTCGTATTTAGTTGGCTATAATCTACTGCAATTATTTTTCTTTGTACGCTGCAGGGTAGCCTGGGTAGGGTCTGTGGGTGTTGTCGGACTTGGGCTAGTCTGCGACATGTTTATGTGATGGTGACATCTATGACATTCACGTGCGCCGAGGGTGACCTAAATTACATCTCCTCGACTCATCCGACGCTCCGTCACGTCATGCCACTCCAGATTACCGCAGAGATGGCTACACATGCGTAAATTATGCGATATAAATTTATTTGTACACTACTATGTCACCGTGATCTCAGATGTTGGGATTATGTAACTGATGGGCGTTGCATTTAGTCAGACTTCAATTTATCCCCGGATACCGTCCTTCAAGCTTGAGGAACGAAGGATTCTCCGCCGAGGGTGTTGAAAAAGAGGGCCCAGTTGTACTTTGATTATGTTGGAGACTTGTCAGAATAATGGGGTACTCGGAATACATGTCTGTCACCGGAATTGATAGCCGCTTTGGCGTATGTCATGATCGAACACTTTCATATTAACCTGCAACATCCAGTACATCAACTCTGCTTGAATCCAATCGGCTGCCTTGGGACGCTCAGGGTCCCCGAAACCAGATGTCGTGCAAATCGGATGGCCTTGAATTCAATACAGTCCCCACCAGACTCGCCGATTGCTCAAATACCCCATCCCCCTCCATCCCATGACTTCGTCCGTTGTCTCCCCTTCGTTTTACTTTCCTCCTTCCACCAATGGCAACCTTGGACAATACGTATGTCCCTCCCTCCCCCTTCTCAGGCTCTCCAGTTCTCTGACCTTCCTATCCAGGCTCGGTGCTTTCTTTATCGGCGTCATCGTCGCGTCGATGTGAGTATATATCCCATCGTGAATCCACAAGTCGTGCTGATCATCCCTTCAATAGTCTATATGGACGTGTGTGGCCATATGGTTTCATCCCGTCCTTGTATTAAACTAGTGAACACTAGTCACCTGCCTGCAGACCTGGTACTATTTGTCCAAATATCCCTCGGACCAGTGGTACCTCAAGTTTCTCGTCAGTTTAAACGAATTTCTCTCGGACTCGATCTAACCTTGCGTTACAGGTCCTTGCCTCTCTTGCCTCGGAAACAGTCCACCAGGCTCTGATCACACACGTAGGCAAGTCGAGCCATCCCCCACCAGTATATGTGTACTCATCCATCCCTAGTCTACACATACACCATCACTTACTTTGGAGTGTGGGAAGAGCTCACGAATATGGTCTGGTGAGTACATTCCCGTTTCGCAAATCATTTGTCTACATTCTCCACCAGGAGTCTGGTCGTAGGTTGGAGTTTTCCTTCGCTGATCGTTATTGACCCCGTTACATGACCAAGGTCGAAGTTTATTTCAATGTATGCGGCTCGTTCTGCTCCACTGCTCCCCCATAACTCACCACGCACACCAGGGATTCACTACACTCATTGTTCAATGCTTCTTGGCATGGCGCATTTACAAGCGTACGTTTCTACCCTCCATTGATTGAGTCCCGCCATTGAGTCTCCCTCGTGACAGTCAGCAACAGGAATTTGCCCCTCTTTATCTCAGTTGTGAGTAATGTATAGCTCGAGACCCGCAATCTGTTTCTGAGTCGATTGTTCCAGCTGGCGTTTGTTATTAGTGATTTCAGTGCGTTAACTGTTTACAACCTGACTCTCCCTTCACTAAACACGTTCTATCTAGTTTTGATCCTGCGTGGGTGACAAATATTTTTGTTCGTAAGCGTCATTGACCCCAGCGATGCCGTGCAGTCTATTGTGCCAGAGGGTATATTCCTTTTTGTATTTACTCATCGGTGCTTTGTTGATGCAACCCAGGGTACATATGACGACGTTTTTACAACTTCATTCCCTCAAGGTAGACCAAGCAAATACCGCCCTATCTACAGTCTGCTGACGACGTGCTCAGAGTGTTTCGAAGTCGGTCAATATTGTTACTGCCGTAGGGGATCTCTACATTGCCGGGCTGCTCTGTTATTTGCTGCAGAGATCGCGAACCGGTTTCCAGAGGTACATTATTTTGCACATACGTTCATTGTGCCTTTTGAATGCCCTGTCATCAGATCCGACACAATGATAACCAAATTGGTACGTATCCGTCGATGGAGTTATCTGAGTTGAAGACAAGCATGGTATAGGTTGTTTTCAGCATCAACACGGGTCTTTTGACTAGGTCAGTCTCGTGATCTGACTGTGATGCATTTGCTGACAGTGCGACAGTCTCTGTGCCCTTGCTTCATTAATAAGCGTAAGCGTGTCACAATGTTGCCTCGTACGCTTTCTCGGTTCTTATCGTGCAATAGATTTCTCTGTGGCCCAATGCGTTCATCTACTTTTCTTTCTACTTCAACATTGGCAGATGTACGTCCTGCCAGTGCGCTGGGGAAGGAGGGAGCCTTTATTGATACATTTTTCAGTGTACTGCAACGCCCTTCTTGCCACGTTGAATGCTCGCAAAGGTTTAAGGGGTGAAGATGACGACGAAGACATGTCACTTTCCATGCGAGGTTACAATCCACGAAAGACGAACGCAAGCATGATCGGAACATCATCAGGGGTAAGTTCCTCGAAGATAGCGTGGAACAAGACTCATCGTCTTATCAGCGCATGCCAAATAATATTTCCATCAAGATCGAAACTGTACATGAGCGCAGCCAGGATGAGGTGAGCTATGTGTGCAATGGTAGGGTTCGTGTTTGACTGACGATATCAGTATTCGGCGAGTGGTGACCTGAAAGATCCCGAGGTCGTTTGAACTGTTTACAATAAGGCATGGGAGTGGGAGAGCCAGAATATATACCTAGAAGCTGTTTATTGACGTATGCCATTCGTTCTTTCTTTGTTTTGCTTTGCTTTTTTTTTCTCAGCTTTTGGGTTGCTATGGCATGCCCATCATGGGGTTGGTTCGACTGTTGTTGTTATGATCTAGGCACCGTCGCAGTGTATATAGTCGTTCGTTACAAGGTATCTGCGCACACAAAGAGGCTCCAAAGTCGAGGCGCGACCGCTACCGAGTTGTCCCTGCCTCAGGTCTCTCATTAATCACACACCCATGTGAGAATTTCACTTTAGGTCAAAGAGATCACGCCTCGTGGACATTCGGGTCCCGGAAGATGGCTCTGCCTTAGTACTTGACAAATTTGTACACTCGGGCTTTGTGTACTTGCGGGGATCCGTCGGAGGCGGGATGTTCAACCGTACTATGTAGCCATTGGTTACTAATACACGGAAAATCGGTTTTTGCAGTATCATAAAGCTGAATGGATAAACATGGTTAGTCTCATATCGGTTCCCCAAACCGCTTGGTTATCCGCATCACGGAGCCATGGTTGCATTAACATTAGCAATATTAGCATCTCGGTGGCAGTTGTCCCACTGGCACCTGACGTTTTCCCTGTCCGGAAATTCTGTTCTTCGTGTAACAGGACCTCCAAACCCACATCTTATCGCGACCCTTGACACGGAGGGGTTCGCTTTTTAGGGCCGATCAGCGCGCGTTATGGGGGTATGACCGCCGTTGACGAAAGCCCGCGGCATTCCCAGGTCGCTCAGGCTCTCTTACGAAGTCTTGGCCACATGCAGATATAACATCGCTATCCTGTCCCCCCCTCGATTTCCGTCTCTGGTTACCACTCTCCATCACTCCTTACATTCCCCCACTTCAACGATGTTGACCAACATCACATGGCTGGACCTGTGTCTCGCAGGTGTCGGCCTCTATCTTGTCAACAAGGCTTTGACAAAGAAGCAACCTGCCCCCTTCCCCCCCGGCCCAAAGGGTCTCCCTCTTGTTGGCAACATCGCTGACATGCCCTCCCTCAAGCCCTGGCTCACCTTTGCCCAGTGGGGCCAGAAATATGGTACACATACCTTTTCCTCTCTTCCTCAATCTCTTACCTTTCATCCCTAGGCGACATCTCACATGCAGAGGTCCTCGGCCAACACATCATCATCTTGAACAGCGTAAAAATCGCGGTGGAAATGCTCGAGAAAAAGAGCGCTTCCTACTCGGATCGTCCCGTTCTTCCCATGGGTGGGGAACTCGTCGGCTGGAAGAACGCACTTGCTCTCCTTCCCTATGGCGACCGTTTCCGTGAATACCGAAAGAACTTTGCCCGTGTGATCGGTAGCCGCGCAGCGATGGATACCTACCATCCCATCGAATTAATCGAGACCCACCGTTTCCTGCAGCGTGTACTCGCGAAACCCGCCGAACTAGCACAGCATGTCCGTCACACCGCTGGTGCCATCATATTACGCATTTCACATGGTTACGAAGTCAAGGAACACCAAGACCCATTTATCGACCTTGCCGATCGTGCTGTTGACCAGTTTTCGACATCCACAGCCCCTGGCGCTTTCTTGGTCGACGTTATGCCGGCCTGTAAGTTCGTTATTTCTGAAACAAAGAACCCGTTTCATTTCCTCGCTCACAGTGGCTCATGTTCCCGATTGGCTCCCTGGTGCCGGATTCAAGATCAAGGCAACAGAATGGCGTGCGACACTCCATGAAATGGTTGAGCGGCCATACCAATTTGTCAAGGATCAGATGGTGCGGTCAAACACCATGCTCTGACGGTAATGGGAATGACCTATTTTAGGCGGCGGGTACTGCGCCCGAGTCCTTCGTTTCCAATTTACTTCAAGACGGGACTCTGTCTGAAGAGGAAGAACACGCTGTCAAATGGTCATCTGCTTCGTTGTATTCCGGTATGTGAGGATACCCTATTGGGTTGAGAATCAACTGAATCCGTGAGTAGGGGGTGCCGACACAGTAGGTGATGAGCATTTCGTGACGCGTGCTGTTCACATAAAGCATGATTAGACCGTTTCGGCTATCTACTCTCTGTTCTTGGCCTTGACGCTCTTCCCTGAGGTTCAGAAGAAGGCACAGGCAGAGATTGACGCAGTCATTGGGTCGGATCGTCTTCCGAATTTTACTGACCGTGATTCCCTTCCTTATGTCGAGGCTCTTGCTAAAGAAGTTGTTCGTTGGAACGTTGTTACCCCTACTGGTTCGTGTTTTTGGCATCTCCATGTTCGTGCTCCGCTGATGTCGGAATAGGTGTTCCCCACCGGGTGACCGAAGATGATATCCATAATGGTTACTATATTCCCAAAGGCTCCCTGATCCTGGCCAACCTCTGGTTTGCACACTAGTTCGTATACCCGTCTGGCTCTGTTTGACGACGTGTCTTTGATAGGTTCATGCTTCACGACCCCCGAAACTACTCTGAACCCCACGAGTTCAAACCTGAGCGCTTCCTGGCTCGGGATGGCAAGGAGCCTGAAGTTGACCCGCGGACCATCTGCTTCGGGTTTGGTAGACGGTAGGTTTTCGTTATTGGTGATTGCTGGTTACTAGGAAGATTTACTCTCTTGACTAGTATCTGCCCAGGTCAATAGGCATTCAGACACTGCATCCATTTTGAATGCTGACTGTTTTTTTTTCTTGACTGGCGGACAGGGATGCACTTGGCTGATGCATCTGTGTGGCTTTCGGTCGCAATGTCGGTAGCAGTTTTCGATGTGTCCAAGATTATTGAGAATGGTGTCGAGATCATGCCCGAGATAGATCCATCAACGGGCACGATCAGGTGAGGGGATCATTGCCTGTTGAGCATGTCGGATTGAGCGTTGACGAGGGTTTGCAGTCACCCCAAGCCGTTCAAGTGCTCGATCAAGCCCCGTTCTGCAAAGGCGTTGGAGCTGATCCAACAAGACCCAGTGCACTGATCTGATCTTTCTAGTGTAGCAATCGTATGCGGTGCAATAAATATTGATTTTTTTTTCATTTCTTGCTTGACACTTGGATTGATGGATCTGTTCCCGATTTGATCTGCAGTCGATTTCCGCGGCGGAGTTTCAGGTGGTGTGACCAGAATTCTCTCCGCGATTTTCCGACGTTGCGAGAATACGCTCGATTGAACTTCGGATGGTCCCGGAAAACGCTGGATCACCGAGCAGCGGCGCTTCTGCCACCGCCCGCTCGAGGATGGGATACCTTGGCGAATTTGAACAAAATGTACATCACTACACCGCACACACTGACCTGTCTATCTCCCCCATGAGCTCGCTGTACAATGCCTCGTGAGACTGGTTGATGAGGTTAGGATCCGACGCCAGTCGTTGTCGCGCAATCTCATACACTCGAGACTGGAAACCTGCGCTCCGTTCCTGCAAAAAAAAAGATTTAGAACGCGCGACAGTGTGCCTACAGCCTGAAGCGTACGCTGCGCTGAAACGCGGTTAGGAGTTCCCGTCGTAAACGGTCAAACTCGCCAGACTTTTTGAATCTGCGTCCATTCAGTATCAACACGGGTTAGCGAGTGAGATGGGACTCGCTCATCAATCAACTGTTCCGGGCTCGACATCGTTTGTTTGAACTGCAATAAGCGTGTGGCTGTGTCCGACCCGATTATCACTGACCATTACCTCGCGATGGCCAAGGTGTTCCCTCCTCTCAAGAACGACTTGATTCTGCGTGCAGCTCGCGGTCAACCTACCGAGCGTGCCCCAGTATGGGTCATGCGTCAGGCTGGCCGTTATCTACCAGGTCACCACTCTCTTCTCCATCTCCCCCAAGCTCATACTCAATCTCTCCCTCAGAATTCAGAGAGCTCCGCCAGAAATACGAATTCTTTCAATTATGCCAGGATCCAGAACTCGCAGCAGAGGTTACTTTGCAACCCATCGATCGTTATCCAAACCTGATCGATGCCGCCATCATCTTTTCTGACATCCTTGTCATCCCTCAAGCCATGGGCATGGAAGTACTCATGAACCCCGGCCCCGTCTTCACAAAACCGCTCAACGTCCCCGAAGACGTGCAGGATCTACAAACCGATCGTGTAAAAGAAAGACTCCAGTATGTGTACGACGCCATCACCTTGACCCGCAATCGCCTCGCTGGCCGCGTGCCTCTCATCGGTTTCTGCGGAGCTCCCTGGACGCTCATGTCTTACATGATCGAGGGCGGAGCGAGCAAGACGCTCCAAAAATCGAAAACGTGGCTCTTCAAGTATCCTGACCAGTCCAAAGCACTGCTCCAACTCATCACGACCGCATGCATCGATTTCTTGGTCGGCCAGGTGGAAGCTGGTGCACAGGTACCGTCCCCCTTCTTTTCCCTCTTCTTCCACTCTAAATTGACTGTTAGCTTCTTCAAGTGTTTGATTCCAACGGCGGGGACCTGTCCCAACACGACTTTAAACAATTCTCGTTGCCATACGTCGCACAGATAGCCGAGGGTGTACGGGAACAACTTCGGGCGCGCAATCACCCACTCGTTCCCATGATACTGTTTGCCAAGGGCGCCTCGCCAGCGCTCGCCGCCACGGCTAATTACGATGTCATCGGCCTCGAATGGACGGTCGATCCTAGAGACAGCTCGATTCCGCCCGATGTAGCCCTACAGGGTAACCTGGACCCCGTCGTGCTCTATGGTGGTCGCGACGCCATCGAGCGAGAGGTAAAAAGAATGTGCGCAGAGTTCCGTGCTGCTCGCCCCACCTCTGCTTGGATCTCAAATCTGGGACATGGAATCACACCTGGCGTGGACCCAGAAGATCTCAAGTGGTTTTTCGAGTGTGTTCACAGTTATTCCAAAGTGGACACGAGTCAAGCGTAGACGAGCTGCAATATGCAAGTCATGCTCCATACGTCTATTATTGAGTGGGTGGTGTACACAGATATGGCAATGCGGGTGTGAGGTATAGATGGGCAATGCTGAACCTTTACAATGCCAGAAGAGTAGGAGATCATGATAAATACGAACAGAGAATGTAACAGCAGATTAAGCGAACGTGCGACGACCAAAGTGTGCAGCAGACCAATGATAGCAAGACGCATAGTTGACTGCTATGCTACAACATCAGCAGCACTAAAGCTGCTCCTCCTCCGTCTTACAGGTCGTGGGCCGGGTCGTTGAGTAGTCTTGGATGCGGGCACCACGACGGCTGATGCACCAGTCGTCATCCAGGCATTCGACGAGGGCTTCGACTTCGCTCCCGCAGCCATCTCTGCCAGAGCATTAGCTGCATTATTCCGCTTCGCCAAAGTAGGTAGTCTCGACGGTGTCGGTGACGGTGGCGGATGGGGAACTCTTCGCGTCGAGGGTGCGCCAGTTCCTCTTGCTGCTGTACTTCGCGTGGTCGTCCCAGCCGCCAGTCTTGGTATCTTGTTTGGTGGTTGCACAGACATCTTTGCCACGTTACCTGCAGTGGTGGAAGGTGGCTTTCGTTGGTTAGCTGCGACCGCAGACCGCAGGACGCGCGTTGAACGCTGCTCTGATGCCGTTCCTCTTGCCCCCGTTTGTCGTATAGTTGTTCTGACACGTTGCCGCGCAACGGGCGGCGCTGCACCAAGAGCAGGAAGAGCATCGTCCGCCTCTTCTCCATCTTCATCATCAGAGTCCACCGCGACCCGCTTTGCCATGGGCGTCTTCCTCGGTTGCCCTGGGGGAGCGATCGCGTGCGCTTTCGCTGCAGCAGCGGCCACGTGTCGACTTGGCGTCACAGGAGGCAAAGGCATAGAAGGGACAGTGTTGGTGGGTGGTGTCGCCCTTCCGCCCTCTTCGTCTTGTTCTGCAGGTGGGGTAACCGGCGTTATGACGGGTACCGCAGCCACGGCAGCGGCGGCCTGCACACGTCTCATTTCATCGATTGCTGCCCACTTTGCCCATTCCAATTGCTTGAGGTACATGTATTGTTGTTGTGGCCCCACTACGCTCCCAGGCCGAACGATACGCATAAAAGCGATCGCTTCGGACGCAGTAAAGCCATATTTCCAGATGAGATAGGCTCCGATTAAAGTGCCAGTTCGTCCCAGACCTGCTTTACACTGATAAAGATTTGTTACCACGTAACCGCCAAGTGACGACAAGAGAACTGAGAGAAAGAAAATGGCGCACATGAACAGCAATTACACCGCCAGTTTCCACTATAGCATCCGACAGATCGATAAATGTCCGCACTATTTCGTCCGTTGGGTTTGTGCCATCATCGAAATAGAGTTCCTGATGGTTTATGCCACGATCGAGAAAGAGTTGCTTATCGTACAACTCTGTATTTAGACGAACGACGAGCTTTATGCCACGTTTCTCGAAGTAATCGAGGCAGTTGCAAAAGGGCGTAGATAATTTACGCTGGAGGGCGAGGTTAGTGGGAGAGTGACGAGAGGGACTTGCTGTTCCAGGGCGTGGGGGTGAGGATGTGTCTGCGGCAGCCTGCTTTGCTTCTTTCTGATTCTTGATCCAGCCAGAATCGACGGGGGAGGCGAACGCGATAAAGTTTGGGGTTATCCAGTTCCAGTCACCGTTCTCGACCTTTTCGTAGAATTCATACTCTTCGACGCTGAATTCGTTCATATCGCAGAGACCGTTTTGCATGGCCTTCCACATTCCCCATAGACAGTCTTGGATGCCGAGATTGAAGTCGGATGGGCCACGGCCAGCATCACGAAAGGGCATGAATTCGAGCTCAGCTATTGGATGGAAAGCTTCCCACGGGGTACGGCGTTGGACGATCATCTGACAAGAGCGTGAAGGGGGGCGCGAAATCAAGGTGAAATACATACGACATAAAGTGCCATGAGGAGAGCCGCGTTCGCTTTCCGGCGCGGCTCATCGGAAGAATACAAGACCAGGCGATGAGATTGGAGGTCTTTGTCCTGAAAAGATGTTAGTTGGATGGGGGTTGTCCGGGGGAATATGCGCACTTCGAGGAGTTCGTGGATAAGGATGCAAGCCTTGTAGACCATTGCGAGATTGAGTGGGCCCCAGTCCTGGAAGAAGGAGAGATAGAGGAGCTGGTCGTCGATCGTGAAGTAGTAGTAAGTGGCATCGTCGTCGGGGGATGCGGAAGGGCCTCCTCTTGGTCTTGCGCGTACGCGGGGATTGTTTGTCGGATCCGAGGACTGGTTATTGAGGATGTGTGGACCGGGCGGGGGATGGGGGAAGGTTGTAAAGTAGAGCCTGTAGAGAAGGGGGTGAGCGGGGTGAGCGGGGATGGTAAGATGGACATGCCTATCGCCAAAGTAACACAAGGGCTCGCAGCGGGAAGTCATGAGGGACGACAGCAAAGAGCGGTGGCAAGGTGCCTCGAGGTAGACGTTTGGAAATCCCTTGGAAAAGGAAACAAAGTCCCGTGACCGTCGCGTTCTGCCAAAACATATCAAAACATATTATTAAACCATAATATAGGGTTAAATAACTCAGGGGGATCGCGTTGTTTGTCCTTGTTGGAGCACGCGTATCCCGAGCCCATCCCCACCGACGTTCTCCACTTCCCCACCATGCCTGACAACCAAATATTCAAGGCGACTTACAGCGGGATACCCGTCTACGAAATGTCCGTCATATTCTCAAACCCTACTCCACATCTCCTCATCTCTTTGACGCGTGCAGGATGTGTAAAGGTGTCGCAGTAATGCGGCGGCGCTCAGACTCATGGCTCAACGCGACCCAAATACTCAAAGTCGCTGGCTTCGATAAGCCTCAGCGCACCCGGGTCCTCGAACGAGAGATCCAAAAGGGCGAGCACGAAAAAGTCCAGGGCGGTTATGGAAAATATCAGGGTAAATTTCCTCTTTTCCATCTCATTTCCCTCAATCTTGACTATCCCCAGGCACATGGATACCGCTCGAGCGCGGTCTCCTCCTCGCGAGGCAATACAATTGCGAAGCCGCTCTTCGCCCTATCATTGAATTCCAACCCGCGGCAAAGAGTCCACCTCTCGCCCCAAAACACCTCGTCTCCTCAGCTTCCGTCCCCAAACCCCCTCGTCGGGCTGCACCCACTGCCGCCCCAGAACCTGGTCCTACTCTCATTGGAACCCGCTCTCGCCGTCAGGCTGATGCAGAAGATGATTCAGATCCAGAGATTTTCTCCGAACCAGGCTCAGAAGATGGCTCTATGACATCATCCCCGTCACGGGGTTCGTCCAGTTCACGTACCCCCTCTCCCATCGCTGACGCATATGATCAAATGGACGCGTCAGAAGATCGCAGGCATGGTGCACGGCGTAAACATCTACGACGTCATCAAAGTGACCGCCCCGATAACGCTTCCGAAGATGAGACCGCTACACAGGCCAATGGTACAGATGATCCACGCGCTTACAGCGACCAGATCCTCGAATATTTCATTTCCGACACAAATCAAATTCCTCAAATCCTTATTTCACCACCTCCCGATTTTGACGCAAATATGGCCATTGACGATGACGGTCACACTGCCTTGCACTGGGCTTCCGCGATGGGCCGGCTTCGTATCGTGAAACTACTACTCACAGCGGGTGCCGATATATTCAAGGTGAACAAGGCCGGTCAGACTGCACTAATGCGCAGTGTCATGTTTGCAAACAATTATGATGTACGAAAATTTCCGGAGCTGTACGAACTCCTCCATCGTTCCACTCTCAATATCGACAACTACAACCGGACCGTCTTCCATCATATCGTTGATGTCGCCATGTCCAAAGGGAAGACGCATGCGGCGCGTTACTACATGGAGACCGTGCTTAATCGCTTAGCCGACTATCCAAAGGAATTGGCGGATGTAATCAATTTCCAAGATGAAGATGGCGAGACTGCATTGACAATGGCCGCTCGGTGCAGAAGTAAGCGCCTCGTCAAACTCCTCATTGATCACGGGGCAGACCCCAAGCTCGTGAACCGTGACGGAAAGAGTACCGAAGATTATATCCTCGAAGATGAGCGCTTCCGGTCGTCTCCAGGACCAATTTCCCGACTTTCTGCAATGTCTTTTCGTAACGCGCAAGTTGCGTATCCTTTGCCCGTTGTTCCTCCTATTCCCACCGGTGTATTACACCATTCAGTAGCCGGGCAGAAGGCGAGCACGAAATGCGTCGGCGAAATTACGGGCATGCTTGATGGTTTGGCTGCTTCCTTCGATCGAGAACTCCAAGATAAAGAACGCGACATGAATCAAGCCCATGCACTCTTGCAAAACATCCAACAGGAGATTCTCGAGAGTCACCGAGCTGTCAATCAACTCAGGACACAAGCAGAGGGGCTAGATGTAGCGAAAGGGTTGATGTCAGAGCTAGAAAGCAAGCTGTTGGACAAAATGGGGAGGAGATATCGACTAGGTTGGGAGAAGTGGATCAAGGACGAAGAGAATCGTGAAAAATCGATCAGAGATGCGGCAGACGGGGAGCTGAAGATCACACCCATGACTGTTCCCTACCGGACGGACGATGACGCTGAGGGTGAGGCGTCGACGGAATCAGGGAAGGACAGAGACAAGGATAAAAATAAGGGGAAGCGGAAAGCGCTTCCCCAAGAAGAAGATATCACGGATCTTCTTGCACTATACGCGGATGCTCCGAATGACCAAGATGCGATCAGGGTGGTTTGCGAAGTGGTAAGAGAGGAACTTGGCCATCGCCGGAAGCGGAGAAAGGGACTATTTGATCAGTTGATTGCATTCCAGGCCAAGGCAGGGACTGGTGGACGGATGGCTGAATACAGGAGACTTATCGGCGCTGGGTGTGGAGGTGTGCCACCATCAGACGTGGATAATATCATTGGAATGTTGCTCGAGGTAGGTTGAGTTGTTGCACGCATATCGATGACTTGCTCACCCATTCTAGACGCTCGAACTGGAAGAGTCGAGTACAGCCCCGGTAGCATGGACTGGGATAAGGGCTGGGACTGTGTCAACGGGTTGACCTGGTTGATTTTTGTTTGTTGGACCAGTGTACTCTTAGGGGTAATAGAGCTTAGTCAGCAAAATTTTACCTCTGCGGTTGGAGTGTGACTTTGACTTTGAACCATTCGTTCCATGTCATTATCACGGGTACAAGTCCTCAAAGCCACTACTAGGATACCATGGACAAAGAATTTCCGACACCTTCTGCCTGTCCCAAAGCATTGGCTAGAGAAACGTTCGCGCTTTGACCCCGCTATCAAGACAGTCCCAGTCAAGGATCGTATCAAGTATTGGAATATCGTCCCTGGTGACCAGATACGCATCCGTGGTGAAGGAAGTAAACTTCACGAGGTTCTGAGCATAAACAGGTTTTCGAATCGCGTATACCTCAAGGGTAACACCAAGGTGCGTCGGATGCAGCGGTTACCCAGCATTTCCAAACGTTATAACAGGAAGCCAGCCCCAATAAGGCACCAGTGAACAAAAGTGTGCATTATTCAAGGTGTCAGCTCTTCCTGGGCACCCATAAAGTCACGAGATTACAAGGAAGAGAAAAGGAAATCCAGTGAGCATGGTTTCTCCATTTGCTTCTTGTTGATGAAAACGTTGCAATGATAGTGTGTTTGCGCGACGGGTTGGGGTGAGGGACCCTTATTGGCATCCCGGACTTCGTCGTTTCGATTGGAAGCGTATCGCTCTCGCGACAACCCCTGCGTATTTTAAGAAAACAAGCAGGACTCCATTGATGGTACCATGGCCGAAACACGAATTCCCAGAACGACCAGGAGGTGTGTTACATTATCTACAAGGCGCCTCGGACGTGTCGTGACATTCGGATTGTGCCATAGCCAACCAGTTTTATGATACCACCAAGGACACGGTTCTCAAGATTACCTATCAACCGCCGGACCTCAAGAAGCCCCGAGCAGCTGATGAAAACGCGTATATCAACGCATTGTTCAGCCCTCGGCCAAGACCTTTTGACGAGTCGACCCCAATGGAGTGCCACGTCGCAAAGGAGCTTTCAAATCCACACAGTCGAGCCAAGAAACAGGGCCGCTGGCAGGCTGCCAAGGTCCGCAGGACCGAACTTCTCAAGAAATTTGTTGAAAGAGAGCTCATGCACTTGAATGGCCGACCGGCGAGGGTGGCACGTGCAGAGGGTGTGTTCAAGTTCAGACAAAAGGTAGAGGAGGAGCGCAAAGCAGAGAAGAAGAGACGGTGGTTAACGGCGGAACGCTTGGCGAAGATTGAGAGAAAGGTCAAACGCAAGCAGAGGAAAGTGCAAAAGCAGAAGGAGAAATTGACCCAATTGGTGCTGAAGGAGACTGCGAACCAGGTCATCCCTGCTGCAGAGCCTCGGACGTGAAGCATAGAGTTAGCTTGCCTCGATACTCAAGTTAGGCCAGTTATAACCTTGTCAATTCGTGAGAGACGAGTTGTACAAAAACAGTTAGGCGGTGAAACCCTTGGGACCCAATTTGTGTCCGTTGAACCGAATGGCGGCCCGGCGGTGTCGCACGTACAGGTTGAGGCTTCTTCTCAATACCACAGATAGGCCACCCTAGAGTCATTCCAGCTATCCTTCTGGTGTACTCGGAGACCTTCAGATACCCTGCACTGATATCCTGAGCATGACAGACTCCCGTGCCAAATACCATCCCATTCCATCCTCGGAGGATCAAGCCTATTCCTCCTCGGACGTCCACGAAGTTGGAGCAGGTGGGAACAATCTTCACTCGACAAGCGAGTGGATTCCGGCCGAAGCACAAGCTAGATGGATATATTTCCTTCTGGGTTGCGCCATTTTGCTACCATGGAACGGTGATAACGTCTCGTCAACCCAGCTGTATTAATGCTCATGTATCTACTCAGCCCTCATCAATGCCACGTCATTTTTCTTGTCCCGATTGGCCGGCTCCCCCCTTTACCCGACCTTCAGCTCGTCTTTGTCTAGCGTTTATACCCTAACCAATCTAACCTGCCAGTTTTACTCCACCATTACTTCGAAACAGGTTCGTAGCTCTCACTGAATGACTATGATAAGGAGTATTCACCCTTTAGGCTATCGCAGTCGTCCCCGTCTCGCCGTGTATTCGTATCCATCACTGCAACGATTCTCCTTGTCACATCTCTATGTTTCAGCACGTTCATTCGAGGCACACCATTGGCATTTTTTTCGTTTTCCCTCTTCAGCGCAGCTTCCCTCGCAGTCACGACCGGCTATCTGTGTACAGCCGTTTATGCTGGGGCAGCGCTATTCGGGACATCATTTCTACAGTCCGTAATATCAGGACAAGCGGCCATCGCGGTCGCGGTTAGTGTTGTTCAAGTTGCCAGCTCAGTGATTTCTCTCTGGGGTTCATCTTCACCATCTGTCACAATGGAGGTAATCGGATCCGATAATGGAGATTACAAGGCCACAGATATAGCCGCGCGGATTTTCTTTGGTGTTTCCACTATTTTCCTCGGGATGACGTTAGTTGCATACACGTGGTTGACGAGGCAGTCTTTCTACAAATCGGTTACCAGCATTCTGGAACAACACCGCGAAGTTGCAAGTACAGATGAACTCACCAGACTAGTCGCGGATGACTGCGGAGATCGCCCGACGGGGTCCAACTCACACGTTTATCGCGTTTTCAAACAGAATTGGATGTATATGTTCTCTATTGCATATGTGTTTGCAGTCACTCTCGTAAGTGCCTACTTCATTGTTATAATCACTCTCAAACTGAAAGTGTCTTTAACTAGGCGGTCTACCCTGCGATTACGGTCCGCGTGCGGTCTGTGAATCCACGCATCCACCCCCTGCTCTTCACTTCGGTCCACTTCTTGGTTTTTAACATTGGGGACCTCGCCGGGCGATACAGTTGCTCGTTCCCTCGCTTAGTCGTCTGGTCCGCCGAGAAGATTCTCGTCATGGCTCTCTTACGGACGGTATTCATACCCTTGTTCCTGCTTTGCAATGTCGAACGACTCGCAACAACCACTCCGATCTCTCCGATCATTAGTTCCGATATCCTCTTCATGATAATACTACTGGCAATGGGATATACAAACGGCCATGTCTCAACCTTGGCACTGCTTGCTGTTTCGTCGCTCGAGAATAACCCTAGGCTGGAGGGGCGCAGCGAAGACGTCGATGTTGCGGCAACACTGGGTGCTGCGTTTGTGAACGCCGGTCTTGCTTCTGGAGCACTCTCTAGTTTTGGTGTTCAGACTATGATATGATGTTGGATGACGATACCACAATGTTTATTATCGGGGTATGGAGAGTACGATATTAATGCAGTGTACGAGACACGGCACGGTTATGGTAACGAATTTGGTGCACCTGGCAAGCGAGGGGCGAGATCCTTGGTTTGAGCTGTTTGTCTTCTTCTGCGGTGATCGGCAGTTCTGAGCGCGAAGATGTTACGATGCAAAACATACTGTTCGTGCGTAGACCTGGGAGTTGACACCTCTGACGGCGGAGTGACAGTGTTTGCAAGTTTCTTGTCTTGACTGCCGTCCGCTTTCGATCCAGCACTCACGTCCTTTTCCTCTCCCTCCTTATGTGCACCATCTGCACCATTCTTCTCATCACCGTCGACCTGACCTTCTTTCTTTCCCTGTGTCTTGTTCCGGCGCTGTTTCTCCTCCCACTCCTGCTTCACTTTGGCAATCTCCTCGGGACTAACGGAGGGTTTCTTGGGATCCGGTTCTGGTTCTGGCGCACGTGTCGCAAACCCATGATCAGTGAGGTGGATTGGACACGTGTAGAAGAAATCCGCAGTGTCGATCGTCGCGAGGACGGTCACTGTGGGTTTGTGGCATATATAACAGGCTTTGGCGATGGCAGCGGTCTGACAAAAATGAGGGGTCGTAGCAAGCAAGGTTGAACGTTGAGAGACGTACGCGCTTGTAGTAGAGATTTGGAAAGGACATGAGTGCTAGGACTGTACAGCAGTGTAGTGTGTAGTATGTATACGTCATGAGATCCGAGTCTCTTCACATCGATAACTCGTCGGACACCCGCAGCTATACTAAACACTGATCACGAGCTCGACCGGCCCGCAAAATAAAAGAAACCGAGGGACTCCAGATCCCACCTCGCTTTTTCTTCTCCCATATCGTCTTTTGCGATGGCGAGCACTGTAGGACAGGTCATCAAGTGTAAAGCGGCGGTTTGCTGGGGTGCAGGCGAGGCTCTCCAAATCGAGGAGGTCGAGGTCGCACCCCCTAGAGCGCACGAGGTGCGAATCAAGATCCTCCACACCGGTACGTGGTGACAAGCACCTGTGCGGTACACACCCGGAATGGTCCTCTCTGTCAGGTATATGCCATACAGACGAGTACACTCGCAGTGGCAAGGATCCCGAGGTACGTAAGGCGACATTTGGGACATGTTTCAGCTACGATCTATCTGCTATCCCAGGGTTTGTTCCCGGTGATCCTTGGCCATGAGGGCGGAGGCATCGTGAGTAATCGCGTACCATCCACTGCAGCCCATCTAAGTCAAAACAGGTGGAATCGGTGGGCGAAGGCGTCACCAGTGTAGCTCCCGTGTGTCCCCTCCAGTTCCTGTTTGATATCTCTAATTGCTGCTGAATGACCTCCAGGGCGACCACGTCGTCCCCTTGTATACTGCTGGTAGGTCTTTCTCCATGGGGCTGTCCGATATCCAATCTGATACACATTTCAGAATGTCGTGAATGCAAGTTTTGCAGGAGTGGAAAGACAAATCTGTGTGGAAAAGGTATTCCGAGATATGCCATCCAGTTTTGAATCAGACACTCATCCTAGTGTTCAGTGCGAACGACCCAGGGACAGGGTCTACTGCCCGATAGTACCAGCCGTTTCACTTGTAAAGGCAAACAAATCTATCACTTTGTGAGCCCCCTCTAATGATCGCTTCGTTTCATCGATGACAGCCAACCGGAACTCAAGAACTCATCTCTACTTTTAGATGGGTACCTCCACGTTCTCGCAATACACGGTCGTTGCCGACGTCTCCGTGGTTGCTGTCAACAAGACCGCGCCACTAGACAAGGTCTGTCTCCTTGGCTGTGGTATCACGACTGCCTGGGGTGCTGTCGTGAAGCAACCGGGAATCAGTATGTCGTTCTCCCTCATTATGCCACTCATCTGATCTTTGCCATGCACCTGCAGAGGGCTCCAACGTCGCTGTCTTTGGGTGCGGTGCCATCGGCCTCGGGGTTATATCCACAGCCGCCACCGTCGGTGCTTCCCGCATCATTGCCGTCGATACTAGCCCTAAAAAGAGAGATTGGGCCATCAAGATGGGCGCCACCGAGTTCGTGAACCCCTTGGAGCTTCCCGGAGGGAAACGGATCCAAGACTACCTGGTGGAGATAACGGATGGTGGGCTGGATTTCACGTTTGACGCCACAGGCAACGTGCAGGTCATGAGGGCGGCGTTGGAAGCCTGTCACAAAGGATGGGGTGTATCGACTGTTATTGGTGTTGCAGCTGCCGGTCAGGAGATCTCCACCAGACCGTAAGTATCGGTTTGGAACCTCCAGTCATCGGAACTCATGACGTCACCCAGCTTCCAGTTGGTCACTGGTCGTACTTGGCGAGGCACAGCGTTCGGTGGAGTGAAAGGTCGCACAGAGTTGCCTGGCCTTGTTGAAGGTATATCTGTCCTTACGCTCGTTTTTTGGACTTTTCATGAATGAGGCAAAATCATCAGACTATCTCAAAGGAGCGCTCAAGATCGACGAATATGTGACTCATCACCGCAAGTTTGAAGAGATCAATGAAGGGTTCCACGATATGCATGTATGTCGGGTCTGCAAAATTTCGTCAGCCTTGTCACTGATCACTTGACTAGGGAGGAGAATGCATCCGATGCGTCGTTGACATGTCTTGAGCGTCCGTAGTAATCATGATACTTTCGCGTACGCGAGAAGTGTTTCTTTTGGCTGTTATCATTGTACCGAGTACTTCTAGAAAAAAAAAAACAGGGTACCCTGAGACTGTCAATTCGCACTGAGGCAGGCCCAACTGTGTAAATATCAATGTGCTAACCTCACCACCTTAAATTCTCCTTCCGAGAATTTTCTTCCTCCCCGTGACAGCACCCCAAAGCACGACTAGAGCAGCTGCAATCTCCCTCCGCCTCGTTCCCGACTTTGTCCATACAATCCTTAGGGCCCCGAGCACCGCCATCACGAAAGATATATCTAAGGAGAGCCTCTTGACTATAACCAGCAGTGGGGATCTATTCTGGCCACTTCCGAGGAAAAATACAAGGAAGTGTCGTAGGGACGAGAGATTCCGAAACAGGGGTTTCAGGACGAGTGTCCAAAGACCCATGTCATCAATGTCCCATTCAAAGGGCTCGGGCACGGATGGTAAACACGCAGGGCTGCCGCGACCGGAAGAAGCGTGTGAAGAAGTAGAACTTTGAGCCCGTGGCTGGGAATGAGTTACAAGGGATGATTCAAGGGTATCGATGCGTTCCGTGAGGGCCGCAATATGTGCTTGCATATTCTCCATTGCATGCTCCAGTGAAATCGATACCGCACGCGAGGACGGTCTCGGATGTACCGTGGTTGTAGTGCTGTGTCGAGAGGTCGCAGGGAGACTTCTGTAGGGGGACCCCGTGGGCTGAATTTGAGGTGCTAGATCGCGAGAAGACGACACAGCGACATAGGAAGCGGAAGGAGTGTATGTAGAAGGGGTCATTACAGACCCGACTCTTGAATCTGCGAATGCAGATGGTGTCTCAAAATTAGGAAGGGGCTGCACTGGAGGCACGCTCATTCGGCGTGGTGGAGGTGAGGAAAGTGCGAGCGAGCCCGTACGAGGCGTCTTATATCGCGAGGAAAACGAGATAGAGGAGGAGGGTCTTTGTTGTTGTTGAGAGACATCACGCATATCTGGGAGATCGCGACTTTCGTCTGCTGCCTCTACGTCATCGAAGCTCCTACCTCCAGGGACGGTACTGAATTGCTGATGGGCTGACGGATGTTGAAAATCATGAAACCCATGGGATGGGGACATGAGTGAATGGTCTTCAGAGTCCGTTGAAGTCGAAGATGATGAACCCCTGGACCTCGTGCGAGTCAACGTGTCTGGGAGTGAAATCAGGCCACGGGTCTGGAAGCATTTTCAACTACATACAGCTTGAGACGGGGTGCTCGGAATCCCCATCATAGGACCGCAATTCGTCTATCAGATCCCTTGCAACTGTCTTGTCCGAATATTTGCTTAAAGTCTTGGATCAAGTCATGTTAAGAAATGATGAGAATGGAAGGGGGTGCTGAATACCTTTAGTAAAGCATCGACATAGAGGTATTTGGCTTCATATTCTTCTAAGTCTCTATGTTTCGCCCAGGCATCCCTTGGAGAGGATAGACCATTTATCACGTGATTTAGGGAAGCGAGTAGAACATACCACTTTGCTCGTCCGAGCATGTCAAATAAACCGGGGCGTGAAGTCGTGACATTCCCGACGGTGGCTGTCGAAATGATAAGCCAACGATGAAATGTGGAAAGAGGTGGACGGAACCTTGCTTATAGAGGCTGCACAGCAGGAAGCGGGGATATGAGTGTTTGTGTACTAGGCTGTTCGGGTGAGCGAGATACGAACCTGTACATTGTCAGCTTCTCTTCATAGCCTGTTTGTATGGGGCCGGTCTTGGGGAGGCTCTGGACGATCTCCACCGCACGGTTGAACTGCGCATCGATGAGCTGCCGCGAGTCCATTCTGACGGGACGACTTGTGGAGACGGTGGTAAATTGAGTCTAATATGAATATGCGTGACAGAACTTGATGTGACCAAGTCACGTCACACTAATGTGTAACTAAGTACGGTACATACGACAATTGTAAAAGTCTGAGCCGAGAAGGAAACTGTTAATAAGTTGTGGACGAGCTCATCAGCACAATTGACTTGCCATGTATCACGACGTCCCCGCAGACCACTTGTATTTGAGTGACCCGCGTATCCTTTCTTCCTGCCCGCTCACAGTTTTGCCTTGAACGCACCTCTTTCAGCACACACGCATCCGTACATCAAAGTCCACACTCACCCCTCCATACCAGTTTCCCCCATGCCTTCCCGTGCGCACCCCCGTGCTTGAGGCGCGTCTTAGTCACTTGCCAGTAGCAATTCTCAATCCCCTTTTCGGTCCATCTGATTTGGTGGACCTTTTGTCCGACGCCATCGTTGGGGTGTCGAGAGAGAATCTGATACAAATTTGCTGGCGTAGTCCGGAGCGATGGAGGCAGCGGAGAAGGGAGTAACTTGAGGAATGCACGAGTAGCCGCCTGATTCATTGTCAGGGCTATTGTCAACACAATGTACTCGTCAAATTTCTCACGACACACTCATGACAATCTACTCGAGAGTGCTCCTTCAAGCCAGACAAGTCCGAACTGATGCTTGTGGAATACCGCTAAGACCAACTTGGTCCATCAGAGAACTCATATCTTCGTACCCTTCGCCTTCTCTTTCCTCGGCTACTTTTCAGCGTCTCCATGAGCTCTCCGCTCTCATCCCCCCTAAAGAAGGCACACCTGATTATGATACTACAAAGAAAGAGCTGGATGAACTTGTCAGGCTGGTCGAAGCCGTTAAACGCGTCAACGTAGACCGTTCGGCGGACGGCACCATCCCGGACGGACGCATTTGGTCGGAAGACGCTGGGATCCCTCTGACAAAAGAACCACTCGAGGAGCAAGTACAGGGACCAAGACTCCTTCACTACGCAAATCGGACACTGGAGGACATGTATGTGGTAGAAACTGATCGGATGAGATAACGTAGGTATGTTTCATTGCCTTGCATCTGACTTGGATAACCAACTACAAATCACAACAGGGGGATATTGAATACTTAGGGATCGAGTACAGTAAAGTAACATATTGGCGTCACAAAATGAACAGACCAGGGTGGATCACGACATTGTCAACAGACTGTGTCCACCTGTTGACCCGAAACCATTGGCTCCTCGAAGAGTCTCGTCGAGGTTCTTTCAAAAGATCAGTATCATCTACAACCACATGCATGAGGCAGAACCAACCTCAACTTCCAAAACTTCTGGAGTGCATATTTTCTCAATGACCAGCTGAGCAATGCGGTCGCCATCTTGCACTGAGATCGTTGCTTAGCGCTGTTACTACCCAAGTGCTCAAGGCAAACTTACCTTCAAAGTCCTGGTCAGAGAGGTTGAAGAGCAAAACAAAGACCGTGCCACGGTAGTCTCCATCAATGACACCGGCACCAGTGTCAATCATAAATTTGGAAGCTACATTGCTCGTGTCTTAGACAACAACAAACGAAACTGATCAACGCTTACCAAGACCACTCCGTGGTGCGACGCGTCCATACGTGCCCACCGGAACAGCGATGGAAAGCTGGGTGTCGATCAGTGCCTTTCCACGCGCGGGAATCGTTTTCTTCTCAGCACTTGTGTATAGTTTAACGTAATGTTCTCAGGAGCAAAGGGAATGAGATACCTGTAGAGGTCATATCCTGCCGCGAGCGGTGATCCACGGGTGGGTAGCTTGGCTTTATTTGAGAGCCTTTTGACTAGAAGTTGGAATGAAGGTAGGTCCCGCGTTGAATCAGACAATCTTCGTCTTTTCAGTGGTCGGTGCATGTCGATCGTCATGGGGGGAAACTTGCAAGTGACAGGTGACGCGACGCGTGTTTATCAGCAGAATCGGACTTTGAAAAGCGTGTCAACTCCGACAAAATCAACGTAACAACACGCGTCTCTTCTTCCATGGATCTGTCTCAGCAAGAACTCCCACTAACAGCCCATTTCAGAGGTACCAAGGACGCCAGGTCTCGCGTTCTCCGCAGGAAAGACAAGCACACCGCCGAAAACTCGCAGTCAGTGGCCCGCGTTTTGAAGCGGAAGAGTAACGATGTGTCCACAACCCCATCAAGCAGCTCTGCGGGCCAGTCCGAATTACGTCCGAAAATCCTGCAGCTGCCCACTCCAGCCGCTTCCGCTCGAAAGCGCGTGCGCGGGGGACAATTCGAGGATTTATCAAGCAAATCGCAACTAACCTCGTCTAGTACTTCGGTTGAGCATAAAGAAAGTCTCTCGCGCAAGAAAGATCTCGCACAGCTGGAATTTGAGCCTACTCCTTTAGAGTCACTTCAGTCATCACGCGAGGGCGCAGGGGATGTCACCTCCGAATTACCTTGTACTTCTCTAGCAACGCCATCCACCGACCGGCGGAGAACCAATGAATCCATTGCCATAGAGTTTCTCCCTAGTCCCCGACTTTTCAATGACTTGGAGACTGGTATCACGACCCCACGAACAAGATCCCAACGAGTACCCGAGCTCAGGCACCCCACTGATCGTTCCCCTTTGGCGCATTCTGACTGTCCCTCGCTTTCCAAGCCGAAAAACAGTGTTTTTGCGCCACAGGATGGGGCATCTGCACTGCCGTCAAAGACGGCGGATGGTCTACCTTCCAACGATCATGTTACACCCACGTTTCCGATTCCATCTTCTCAGAGCCAATACCTTCTCCACCCTGATGCGACACCTAAACGCAAGCAACGTTCTCGGCACATCGAATGTGTCATTTCATCTCAAACTCAGCAAGAAAGAGAATTAACATTGCCATCACCTGTTACACCTTTATCATTACAGGCCTCTCCTGGAAAGTAAGATTTGTGCCAACGTAGCATTTGCATCTTGCTTACAGCCTCCAAGGCATACCCCACGCACAAACCCTCAGACCCCTCGTCTGCGTCGTGACTGGCGAAAAAGTCAACGCCCTCACACACTTGGTTCCTCCCCCGCCGGATCGCCCATAAACACTCCAACTGGTCCATTTCGGTCCCTCGCAATGAAGAAAGCAACGAACGACCTTTCATCCAAGTCTTCCAGTCCCTCAAGACGGAAGATTTTGACGTCATGCCACTCTCCCAGTCGAAAAACACCGTCGTCCCGTGTCCTTACTCACCATGATTCGATCGAGAATATCCCGTCTGCACAACAAGAGGACTCTGTAACAGAATCTGAATCGGAGGTAGACATTTTTCAGGTGAGGGTGAAAAGCAACTATCGTTATTTAATCCGCCCTCACGAGGAATGAACTAGGTTCCACGTCACTCGCGGGTTTCTCAAGACGGATGCCCTCCACTGCATCGTGGATTTGCTCAAGGTAACCTTCCTAGTGTGGAGGACGATTCAGCAACAGAAGCAGAGTCTGACACGGAGATCCTGCGTTGCGTCGCTGAGATTGGTAGGAAACGGCCTCCCGAGCGTCGGTCCGAAGTGTTGTTGGAGGATGCACCACCTGCCCCGCTCATCTCGCCACTTGTCAGTCCCGCCAGGTCGCGCGTCGCCGCCGTGCCTCCAATTATGGAACCTATGCGATTCTCCACCCGGGAAAACGCCGGATTGAGAATCCCCGATTCGTATACACCTCATCCATCCACAATGGAACAACCTCACGTATGCTCGGAATCTCTTCCTTCAGTTGTTCGAGATTTCATCCGCATGTTCCCCGAGGATGAAAGTTATCCTGCAGACTTTCCAGAATCCTTACGATTCTGAGACACCAGACAAGATACAATTACACGGTTACAGGAATTGTTACAGTGATAAATGTGACAGTTACTGGCAATGCTACACGATATTCAACGTTCATCTGAGCCGTGACCATCGTGCCAAACTACTTCCCAAGCTCCTCAAGCGTTCCACGTGAATTTGAATGGCAACCATGATACCTTGAGCATAGCCGAACATCGCATCGCTCAACGGCGTGACCGCAAAGGGCAAGTACAAGAGTGGTTTTCCGACCGTCTTCCATCTTGGTACACTCGTGGTCGCAAGCAATTGGCGAGTGGCATAATTTTCTAATATATGAAGGTACTGATACAGTTCAACGAAACTGGGACCGCTGGTGGTTCCGAACAACGAGACCAGAGTCTTGGCGCATCGCCGAAGATGCGACCATGCGAGCGTCGTTCCGAAGTGTTCAGAGGATGCACCACCTTCCTCGCTCATCTCAATCCTTGTCTCTCCCATGCCTACTACCTGGTTACGCATCTGACTCGGACTGTCATGCCTCCAGTCATAGTTCTACACGATTACCCACTCAGGAAGATACCGGATTGTGTGTCCACATCCACCCGCATGTCCCTTGGGGATGAAAATTGTGCCGCAGTTTCCAGAACATCCACCGGAGAACATGGATTACTAATCGTTACAGTGATAAAGTTAACAATTACTAGCAGACGTTGCGCGGTATGCAACTTCGTCTGAACATCATGCCAAAGGAACTCATGCACAGACTAGTTCTACCTCTTGTACAGTCAAGAGATCCTTTGAGCCGCTCACCACTTTGGCTATGTCCATGGTTTTCTCGGTCTCCGGAAGTATGACATCCTCGGTCACTCGGTCTTCGAAGACTTCGCCAAGTTCCTCGAGCGTCTTGTGTGCGGTCTCAGGGTAGACGAACCAGACCACTATGAACGAGATGATGCAGAAGCCGACCAATAGGAAGTAATAACCCGCGCCCATGGCCTCGAACAGTGGAGGTGTGACGAAGGCGACGATGAAGTTGAAGAACCAATTAGTGCCTGTGCTTAGCGACATGCCCTTTGCGCGTGCGCGGAGAGGGAAGATTTCAGCACCGAGGAGCCAAGGACCGGGTCCCCAGGTTGCGCCAAAGAAGAAGAGATAGA